>JANSTS010006569.1:0-11138 GCA_026546915.1 Sylvicola fuscatus
ATTATGCCGCGAGCCAGTGCGAGTTTAAAGTTTTTTGTGTGGCGGTAATCTTTTTTTTTTAAATATTTTCGAAAATAAGTCCTCCCAAATTATTATTATTAGGTAAGGATCAACATCGTGTTCTTTTAACTTATTATCGCACTGATTATTTTTCGTTTATTAACTCAATATTAAATAACTTATGTTTTAAACATTTTTGGCGCATTTTAATAATTTTTTTAAATAATTTTAATTTTAGGGCACAGTTCGGCATGCTAATTTATTCGCACATGGATTGGAAAAAAATTCATAATACATAGAAAAAAGATGAAACAGCAAGATAAATTTAAACTAATATAATGCAGTGTTGTGTTTAAAATAGAATACGAGTATGAGTAACTTAACTTTTAATAACAAAATGGTGTTATTAGATTAATTTTTATCTTTAAGCTAGTCGAGGAAAAAAATGATTTAAAAAATATTTTTAAGTTACATCTAAAACAGTTTACTAGCAGTTCCACCTCTTCATATGTCAAATAATCCGCCAACTTTGAAGTATGAAAAATTCCAATAGATGGCCAACTGATTATGACTTTACAACTAAAAAAAGGTAAAAAAATCCTCAAAAAAAACAATCATTTTTATTAAACTAAATATTTGAGTTTCAAATTCTTTTTTTTGTAATAATAAATAAAAACAAACAAATCCATATCCAAATCATGGTGAAATATTGTTAAAACAACCTGCAAATATTCGAATTCACCACACCAAACAGCCGGCTGTTTATATTTTTTTATGGCAACAGTAAACTACACGCCAAACGGTTCATTCCCGCCAAAACATTCATTGCAGGCTGTCACTTCATCATTTTTCGTTAGATCTCGTGTCCAGTAACATTGTTGGAGAAGTCCTCCGTTAATTATTGCTTAAACTTGTTAAATTCCTATAAAGTGTACAGTTTTCTGTCCTTCGTGTGCTACCAACGTTTTACATTTTCACTAATCACCAAAAGACACAAAAATGTTTGAAGCACGACTCACATCGGCCACAATGCTGAAAAAGGTGTTGGATGCCATAAAAGACTTGTTGGACGAGGCTACATTCGATTGCAGCGACTCTGGCATCCAGCTGCAGGCTATGGACCGTAGCCACGTCTCACTGGTGTCTCTAAATTTGCGATCCGATGGCTTTGATAAGTTTCGCTGCGACCGCAATCTGTCCATGGGCATGAATTTGGGCAGCATGGCCAAAATCATGAAATGTGCCAACAACGACGACACAGTCACAATAAAGGCTCAGGACAATGCCGACACAGTGACATTTATGTTTGAGTCTCAGAATCAGGAGAAGGTGTCCGATTACGAAATGAAACTGATGAACTTGGACCAGGAGCATTTGGGCATTCCAGAGACAGAGTATGCTTGTGTCATTCGAATGCCGTCCATGGAGTTTGCACGCATCATTCGCGATTTGGCGCAATTCGGAGAGTCTGTTGTCATTTCATGCACCAAAGAAGGTTTGTAACCAAGCTTTTTCCAATGACTTTGAGGTTATATTCTTGGCATATCTTAATATTTGTTAATGTGTTTTTGTTGTTGTTAGGTGTTCGATTTTCTGCTTCTGGAGATATTGGAGCAGCGAATATTAAGCTGGCGCAAACTTTCTCCGCCGACAAGGAGGATGAATCTGTTATTATTGAGATGCAGGAGCCGGTTATGTTGACATTCGCTTGTCGCTACTTAAATTCATTCACAAAAGCAACACCATTGTCTGGACAGGTGCAAATCTCCATTTCGGCAAATGTGCCGCTTGTGCTGGAGTACCGCATTCCTGATTTGGGACACATTCGCTATTATTTGGCGCCAAAAATCGAGGACGACGAGAGTTAAATTTTATTTTTTTATCATGGGATTCTTTTATTTATCTTAATAATTTCATTTATGCTACAATTACTACATAACATTTTTCTAAGCATGAGTTCATGCGGTTGGAAATAAATAAAAGATTAAGCACTTTTTTCACATTTCCACGGTTTTTATTGTCGCTGTGAATTCAGGATAGAGATACAAATGTAGATAAATCGTCCTCTGGGGTGTGTTGGTAATAAAGTAAACTGTGAAAGTTGAACGCTATTACAAATAATGGAACATAATGTAAGTATAAGTATGGGTTGTACTCAAGTCTTACAGCTCAAATTTAAGAATTATTCGTCGACTTTTCATGAACAGGAACACTGGAACAATGTCTTTGAGTTAACATAGATTTAAGGAGATTGTAGTTATTTCGAATTCTGCACAAGTTATTTCTGTAGACTCGTAAAACTGATGTCAAAGTTAAAATGTCATAAAGATTTATTAACAAACAGGATATTTTTTTTTTCATTTCAGTTTAGATCCTTTGGCTAATTGAAATATGCAACTTTGTGTAAAGATATAACATTTGTGATTGTTGACATAACTTAAAACTTTGCAGATTTAAGCAAACCACTTAATTTATCAGATAACAAGACTTGTAATGTTCCGAAGGGATAAATTCTTGGAATACAAGAAGGATCTCTCACCCCATAAATATATGCTTCTATGATGCAGGTTGTCGCTTGCAAGCGACAATCAACCGAACCAAAACACACAGTTCGAACATGGACCACACAACATTTACTTAAGAAGCAATATTAGTTAAATTCGTTCGAGCATCCTGGTTGCCATCACACATCTAACAAGGCATTCAAAGTTTCCCTAACCGAACAGCTGAAGGAAATCGAATATGTACAAAAGCGTCACGTATGTATATGTTAATATGTGGTTTTTAAGTAAACAGATAATAAACTGGATGCTGTTAACATTCAAAATATTACATAAAATTGTTTGTTTAACACACCGGCCCGCATGTTCTTGACGATATTAGTAAAAGGATCCATATACACCTTCCTTTGAACTGGTAAATTGCACGACTAATTTCATTACAATTTCTCTATTAATTGACTTTCTTAACAAACTAACTTCCAAAAACACTCCAATGCACTTCCATGCCCGCAAAATGTTCATATGGCTACCACAGGGTAGGTTGGGAAGACTAATAACAGGCCACTTATCCTATTCGCGAGTCAGAACATGCTCGCTGCTTTGTGTACAGCGTCGCGTCGCCATCCTAGTCATCGTCTACCCTTTTATTCACCTCGCAGTTCCTGGAAGTGAAATTATTTACGTTTCGACTGCAATTTGTCGGCGTGTCTGCAATTTTGTTTTGTTACAATAAACTTTTTTTCCTTCCCTAAATCGCTACATACTCGCTATACGTGTTGTTTCAGCTTTCAATCTTCAGCTATTTGCATACACTTATGCGCCTGGCAGGGGGTGGTTTCATATGGGCGACGAGACGGTTTCGAAAATTATGAAAATTCTGGCAAACATTTGATTTATGCATCGACTTTAAGACAGAAAATTGTCCATTTTCTCGTATATTCACACATGAAATTTACTTACTTATATTAGGAGTTTCTGCGTACGTGCGGCTCCGACACACATGGCGTTGCCACAAAAACATTACGACGATCATTGAGTTCTCGTGTGTGTGTGGGGGGTGGGAGGGTGGCGGGATGTGCCACCCCTAGTTTTATTTAATAGCCCCACAGCCAGTTGATTTCAGTTATATATGTGTCGGCAAACAACTGTTGAATTAATTAGCTCATAATTGCACCCACTCATCATTTGCTGCAGGCGTTTTTGCTGTGCGTTTGTACGTGCACTGGTTGGCGTTCCCGAATGTGGGTCCGATGCGGCCGGGTAAGATTTATTAAGTCAGTGCATGCCTTCAAAGTTAACTCAATAATTCAAATGTGATTCATGACACACTGGCACATACCGTTTGCTTTTGAATATGATAGAACACAAGTGAAAATTACTGCGTATGTGGCGAATAATTGCGCTACGTCTGTGATCAGTATTGCGTTGTTATTTCGTTTATTTTTGAAGACCCTTGCATGCATTTTCTCCCTTATTTAAAGGAATTGTACTGGCATGATTATTATCTATGACGGAAATAATTTTCCTTTATGAGTTTCGCTCGGTTGTTTATTATTGAGGTTGTGCTTAAAAATTATTCAGCTTTAAACAACTTAATAATAATAACAAATATAGGTTTAAAATAACAATCTCTTTAAAGCTGAAATCGATTTTTTTATGATTCACATTGGGCCAAATGAAACTAAAAAAAAAAACTAATACAGTCCTAACCCTTATCACTACAATAATAATTTTCGGGATCCATTTGGGTTAAAGAAAATGAAAAAAATAGTGAACTATATTAACTCTCTAAAGATAGAAACATTTGACTGACTGACTGACTAAACATTTTAGTGAACCAAAAGTGTTAAATCTGTTAATCGATTTAAATCCTTGGGTTTATTATTATATTAGCGTATTCAAACAAATAACTCAAATTTTTAAAAAATTTGCAGCCTAAACTTAACTAAACTCTTACTTTCGACGTTCAATTTTTTTTTTTAGTTTACAATTATGATATAAAGAAGTATACCGACGATGAATGAAATTAGGTTTTATTATATTATAATTAAATTTATTGTTTTTAGAATTTTTTTTGAGTCGGTTTAGAAATTAAGTTACATTTCATGATTTTAGTTCAAATTTGTTGTAAATATGAAACTAATTGATAATTAACTAACTAAAAATGTTGATAAAGGATGTAAAGGATGAAAATTCCATGTTGTGAAGCTAAATTAAAAACAAAAATTGTTTTTTTAGACTTGCGTATTCAAATTGGTCAACTGATTTTAAATAGGTGATTGTATTCTTCTTTGACTTCTTATGTTTATCCATTTATTTTTAATTTGTTACTTGAGTTATTTAAAGCAAATTTCCAATTTTGAAAACAACTGAACATTGATTGAAATTTTATTTGATTCAATGAACAACTGACTGAGACCCAATTAACAGACTCGATAAATCAAATCATACTTGGTCACTTTATAGCCTTCTCCCCAATCTCGTTCCATTGTACCATTATCTAATATGGAAAGACAGAGAAATACCAATAACTGCTAATTAACAACAGACGCCTCCCAGACATAAACCTGAATTTGGTCCTGTGTCGATTCGAATTGGCAATTGTTTACAATGTCAAATTGTCAAAGGATCTGCAGAAAACGTTTGCCGTATAAATTAAACAAACGCCAACGACAACAATCAATTGAACATGCCTTCAGTTAAAAACAAAACAAACGACGCCCATTGAAACGAAATAATTGGCTTCATATAAATATTCTTCATTGTGTTTCCTTTTTATTTTTTTTTTGGTGTTACTATAATGAGAGTTTAATTGCACTAGCACGGTCGTTATTACATTTTTCATGTTAACACCCGTTTTTGTCAGAAAAACCGCAAACAAAAATATTGGTCTCTTAATATACAAATTGTTTTTTATACTCGCATTCACAAATTCGTATATTTAGTGAAACGCAAAGACCAACAATACAATTTTGGTAGTCATTATGAAAAAGTTGGATCCAAATTATTTTACTGGTTCGTTGAATTTGAGTTGAGTGAGAAACAAAATTAAAGTTTTCTGTAAAATCTTGTTATTGATATATTTCCATGAAATTGTCATTTGGATTTTTCATACATTTTCCGTTGCCTCGTTCGGAACTAATAATTACAATTTACAATTTACAGCATATTTGATTCAAGGGTTTGTCAATATATTAAATGCACTTGGGAATTTATAGTACTCAATACAAATATGCAGCGCATCAAATGATATGTGCATAAATAAAAAAATAATCTAAAACATAAAATTCAAAGCGTTTTCAAATTTTGTGATTCGTTATTTCTAGCTACTTCAATTCTGATTTTAGTATTTTTATTTATAGAAAATAAGCTTAAAACAATAAACAAAATTATTGATTTTATAGACTTTTTATGATTTTTGCGTTATTTCTCCAACTGGTAATCTCAAACTGTATATTTGCTTGAAACTAGCTACTTAACTAAGTTATTTCATGTTGCATGTCAACACGTTTTTGAGTCATAAAAGCAACAAGGATCGTTTTTGAACGGATTTTTTTATATTAAGCCATATAAAATATTAAAAGTTATACAATTTGTGTATAAAATGAAAATTTGAATAATGATAACTAACGTTAAAAAAATGCTCAAATGTAATTAAAGTAAACTCTCCACTGTATATTGTTTCATGCAAATAAAATTTCCAGTTAATGTCATAACAATTAGTGAATTCTAGGTTCATCTGAATTTTATAGAAAAAACACGTGGCAGGGTGGGCCACCGCAATTGTTTATATATATGTACATACAATCCTTAGATGTGTCCTTAAACCAGGGAAAAGCAGAAGAAACACCTTTTTTGACCTTGACATATTCTGCAAAATTGTTGGAATCATTAAGGATTACAATAATGTAAAATACATAATTATTGAAAAGTTAACAGTTCAAAATATAGAAAAAGCAAATCTGTATTTAATCTTGAAAACTTATGTAAATGACCTTGCCACATTTTGCCTTACTGAGTCTAATAATTATTCCTTCCTTTATTATCATTAAGTTTTAGGAATTCGAGTTATAATCACGTAAAATCACGTTTTTTTTGTTAGGTTATAAGATAAAAACGGCACATTCGAGTAGAAATTTCTTTTTTGCCAAAAATACGCGTAATAAATAGATAATTAACATATTAAAAACAAAAAATATGGAGGTTATGATACATTTTTGGTCGCACAGACATTTTTTTCTCGCCTACGTTTTTAGGTTCAGGAGGTGTCAAAACATATTTCCTCACCATTATTAGAATTATTTTCGTGTCAAAAAAGTGCGGGACTACAAGAGTACGTATATTACCGCAAAACGTTTTTTTGAAGAAAAAAAAAAACAGTACTATCTGCTAAAAAGTTATTAAAATGTTTGGAAAAAAAAGTTTTAAAAGTGGGTTCTGTATAAAATATGAGTTAATGTGATGAAGCGGATTTCCGGGAAGCGTAAATAAAATGTGGGATAATGGACGTAACTTCGATGTACAGCTTTTAATGTTGCGAGCATTATTAATTGTTTAATGCGTGCACATAGTTGATAAAAATAGATATATAAACGTGCGCACAAATGTGTAAATTGTGATGTTTATATTTATAAAATTATGTAGCAGATGGTTTATGAAATTTACCAGGCATCGCTGAGATTTATGCGAATTGGTGAACAAATATGACAGCAATTACTATTTCCTTTGTTAGTTTATGGTTTATCTATACAATTAAGCAGATGTTTTTCATTACTTTTATATTTTTAGACGTTTTGTGGAAGAATTGAGTTCAGAACTTTAATTGAAAAAAAAGAGAAAAATTTATAAAAAAATCTAATATTTACCATACATACCAATGCACTAAGTCCTTATATCCTGTAAGTAAATGCGTTGTTGCAGAGATCCAATCAATAATGAGATGACTAAACATGAAAACATCACTCAATGACAACATACACAACATTTAATATCATTTTGTACATAACAAATAAAAGAAACACTTGATCATCCTCGACAAACAGGAGCACGTCCGACCATTGCCTCTGGTTTTGTCGTGTACGTGAAAATGTGTTCCTTCACATCGTCATCCTTGTAATCAGGTATAAAGATATTGATTTTAAAATAAATATCATTTGATTCAAGATGCTTCTCATTTTGAAAGATATAGTAATAATTCTCGTTTCCGATAATGTCATGGGTCAACGTCATTAAATTGTTGACAGCAAAGTAGCGAATATTTGTGCCCTGTGATATCTTATTTGGCGAACTTGAATTGAACTTAAGCCGGCCATCGAAACATGAAAACTTCTTTGAATTGAAAATGGGAATCAGCTCTGGATTGGTGTCATCACTGAATACAGTGTCATCGCGTTCTGACGCATCTTTCGCATCCCTTGCACTTTTTATGTGTTGACTGCCGCAGTGCATCATTCCACAGGTGAGCACCAACAATTGCATTCCAGGATATCGAGTGCATGCTTCCAAGTTCATTTGGGTGCCATTGCGAAGGTAAAATCCGAAATATTCCTGCACGCTTCCTTTCATCTCGATGGTTTTCTCGGCGTATACGTGAATCGGTCGATAGGGTTCTGGGGCGTTCGTGTACGTTATGGTGATGTCGAACTCATCGTCAATGGTGGGCTTCTCCTCGACCACAGACTGCAAATGCAGATAAATTGCCAATGTAAACAGCGTCATCATCACAACAATGATGCACAACACACAGGAAAGGCAAGCCGCACTTCGCATCTCTGCAGACTTTCTATAGTTACACTTATTTATGCGACTTTTGTGATCTTGAACTAAATATCTTCAGAACCGAGCACTACTTAGTAGGCGACTGTGTGACATACATTGACTTACTAAAGTGACATAACTGTGCACGGGTAAACGTCGCGCGTTTAACCAAGTCAAGTTGGATCTGGCTATACTTAGATTGAAGATTCGTGAGTTATTTCGGGACATACGCATCCGTTCGTTTGGGAAATACTTGCTACAACATTCAAAACATTGTGCACCAGTTTGTTTACAGAGTATTTTTGTGTAGGTTTGCCTTATTCTTTATTAGTTGTTTTATTATCGTACTGTTAAGAACAGAAATATTCATATGCTTCAGACAAGAGAGTCTGGCTCTTGATGTCAAGGAACTTAATAAGCGTTTTAATGCAACAAACTTGGGCCAACATAAAACGATGTTGTAGCAGTTAGTGTGGCAGCAAAGCAATTCATTGCTAACGAATTAGAAAAATTCATTTGCTGGTACGATCATGAAGTGATGGCACGCAAATCCTGTAAAACAATTCTGAAGGAGTTTGAAACGAAACAGCCCTCTCGCACGAAGGTGTGGCTTGCATTTTCTTTGGCTCACCGATTTCCCAAAGAGTTCTTTTTGCTTTCCTTTCATCACCTGACTCAGCTTGTTAGACGCAAATTTGTATATTTGTTTTAAACTATTTAAGGGTTGATTGGTATATTTTTGACATTGATGTACGAACGCATAGACGGCTTGAGCGCCGGAAGTCAGTAATGTCACACGATGTACCTTAACAACCGAGCAACTTTATAGCATTTTGATTAAAGTAAATTTAGAAGTCTGGAATTAGTTAAGCGATTGTTGTTTATTAGTAATCAATAATTTAAAAGAAGCAAATAAAAATAACTGGGGATATAAGTCACAACCACTAAAAATAAATTATAATCATTTCTTCGGAACACAAGAAAATTTTCTTTGCATAATATTTTTTTGTATTAGTTTATTTATACTGAATTTAATTTAAATCATCTGCTTTCATTTTGCAATATTTAACTTATTTTCTCCAATAAAATATGCTCACCGGTAATCATAATTATAATAATATCATACAAAGCATTAAACATAATTATGTGATTGCTCCAAAATTGCCGCAACCATGCTAGATATTTTTAGTAAAAGTATTTCTTATAGATTTCTCTATCATAAATAAAACATAAAAACGAATTGCTCATTGTTGAAGCAGGCAATAAGCATTATAAAACAATTTATGAATATCTGGGAAAATGCTTAAAAAAAACACCACCAGTCGACAAAAAAAAAACGGCAAGAAAAATAAATTGAAACGAAGCTACGAAGCAACGCGATCAAGAAGGGCAAAATCTTTTCAATTTCATTTTTTATGGATTCATAATTTGAAGAAAAAGGGTGCAATTGTCGTAGTCCGTTTTGTCATGTTAGAAAATCCCAAATACAAAACGGGGATGTTTAAACAGAACAAGAAGGATGAGCATAACGAAAGATAACGCACGCCACCAAGAAAGCTATGCAAAAAGTGTAAAATATTCTTTATGTTATATGCGAATAATTTCGTTTATACTTTATGGTGCCGACTTTCAACGAAAGAGGAAAGGTGACGCACTCACGCACGTGGAAAGCTCGCACGTATCAAGGTGCGATCGTCGTCACATATAGCCGGCACACAAAAGCGCGACACTTACAGAGGAAGTGGAGCGAGAAACATGCGTGATAACTGCGACGACGGAGATGCACGTTTATGTCAAGACAGCACATGCGGCGATGAATGCGTGGGTGATGGGGGTGGTGGTGAAGGTGGGGTGGTGGTTGACGAGGGTGGCAGTTTATGCGTTTCTGTTGGCAGCAAACGTGGGAATAAGTGAAAATAAAAATTGTAAAATGTTGCTCGATTTGGGCGCGCACTCTTAAAGCTTCGCCTAATCTGGCCCTTTACTCTGACAAGGTGTCGAATAAAATAGCTGTAAAGGAGCATAACACACACAAATGTGGAGAATAAAAAAATGACTTGTGTGCCGGCAACAACATTTCACACGCGTTCGTCTGCTCTCTGGGGGCAATCAAATTTCAACTACATGTGTATACATGTGCTTGGTTTATGGGACACACTTTGGGTCCCTCCAGCAATGGCGCCCTTTTTTATTTGAGTGGATTTTATCAATGAATTTGGTATGCTGGTGTTTTATTTTTGTGTTTCACTTGTGTATGTCATGCACCGTGCGAAAAAATGAAATAAAACAACGGAAAATATATATGGCACAAAATCTCAAGTGGGGTGGCTCATACAAGTGTATGGTGAGTGTATGGTGAGTGTGTGTGTGTGTGTATGTGTATGTGTTTGGGAGGAAACGGGTCAAATTATTTTCGTCACTCTACACTTCCTTCACATTGGATGTTTGGTGGTTTATTTTTATTGGATTTTTTTGGAAAGGAAATGAAATGAATGCGGCTGAGTTCGACTTCGGATTCGTATATCTCTTTAGTTTTGTGGCACCAGGAAAGACTGCATAACAGGGTGGAACCCCGGTATATGGAAACTTCTTTAAAAAAATTCCATTAATTTTTTAAGTAGAAACAAAAAATATTATTTAACGATAATCCAAATATTGGGTTTTCTGATAAATGTTTTCTTCTTTAATTATATTTGGTCTCTCGTTAAAAACATTCTTTTGAAAATCATTTGAGTTGGAAGGGTTTTGGATTTAATGAGACAAGTTACTAAAAACTAAGTTTTCTTGGCGGTTAAAAATGCACTGGATTCTGCATTGGCTACAGTCGTAAAACGGCTAAAAAGCCAATCATTTCGTGTACTATTGAACACCAAAGAATAT
>JANSTS010006570.1:0-19323 GCA_026546915.1 Sylvicola fuscatus
TGAACTCGAGCGCGCGCACTGTGGGAGGAAAAGGAGAGAATGGGAGACTGGCCGACTAATCATCTGGGTCACGGCTGCATTTAGCGTATGTGGGGTTCTTCGCCAATATATTCTAGCCAGTGAATGAAATGAAAAAAAAATCATATTCGCACCACAATCAGGGGATTGAACTTGGGAGCTCATTTTGGAACGAAAAGAAGGGAATGAGAGGATGAGAGAATTGCCGACAGGGCCACGGTCGCTTTTATTTATGGCTGGAATTTTCTTTGTTTTGGAATTTTGGCGGCTTTCTCATTGTACTGTTTTCGTAAAATTTTCGTACAATTTGATATTTGCAATCGTAGTATCGACCTTGAGGAGTAAGTGTAAGAAGATATCTGCAAAACAAAAACAACTGAAATAAGCAAAGGCAATTCCGGGAATTATTTAAAATCGTTGTATCGGCCTGGAGGAGTAAGAATAGAGAAGATGTCTGAAAAAAAACAAAAACACTGAAAAAACCAAAGACAATTCCGGGAAATAACGCACAATTTTTCAGAACAAATTAAATCATCTTGCTGTATTATAAATTGCTTCCTCCCAACGTCTCTCTGTATCCAATCCACATGTGGCTCTTTCCGAACATCGATACATATATGTTTTTGAAATTGTAAAATTGTACATATGTATAAATGTAGTACATTCATTTTTTTAAATTTAGTGTATACGGAATACTATTATTTATTGTGTGATCTCATGTCGTTTATGAAAGAATTCAGTATTATAAGCTTTTTCTTATTATTCAGTTTGCGTTTATGGTTACAATGCATTTTTGTTTTAGTTCAATATATCAGTTAGAGAACCAATTACCTTGATTGCGGTCTTAATAGTTAAATTAATGTTACATATCTTCGAGTAGTAGATTTTCGTTAGCCGTTGTTATAAAAAACACGAGCGATCTTAGTGTTTCTGTGAGCCTCATTGGCCTTTACTCTTTTTAGTTTATTTTATCGAATGGGTTCGGTAAAAATAATTTTATCGTACATACATGCTTTCTACAATTTTCCTTTTTTTTGTTTTTTTTTTTACAAATTAACTACTTTATTTATATCAAATATGTAAATTTGAAATACTAGAACAGTTGTGTGTGTATATACTCGTAGAAATGATTATCTAAGATGAATTTAGCCAAGGATGATTCAGACATTGTGCTGCAGACGCCCTTGTCAAGGGCTCGAAAGATAACATAGGTAGTAAAAAGTCTGTAAACTGTTTAGCATCAGTGGGGTCCCACTCATATTTCTCTATAAGGACATTACAAAGGCTCCATGGTTTCAGTTTTTTAATATGTCGAAGGTGTCCTGCGGGCAACAAAATTGCAAGTCAACAATAGAGAAACAAGCTGTTGGTCAAATACTTACCATACTTGAAGTACTTAGTACCGTGTTTGCCACTTGAAACTAAGCTAAATGGAACATTGCCCAGCAACTCGATGATGTGTGCCAGGTGATCTTCGTCGCGTGAGTAGCTCTCTCCAGCGTGTGGGTCAAACAAGTAGTCGCCGGTAGCTAGCTCGAACGCGAGACAGGCGACACTCCAGATGTCCGCTGTGCAAGTGTACGTGGCGCCCAGCAACACTTCGATTGAACGATATTGACGAGTCTGAATGTCCTGACTAAAGTGGTGGTGCTAGAGGAGGAGTGGACATTACAAATATTGTTGCACTTCCAATTCACACAAAACTCATGACTTACATCGTAGCATGCGTTGCCCAAATCAGCGATTTTCACGCTGACATTTCCGCTGTTGATCATTGTCTGAATGGCGCTCGAGTACGAGTGAATTGTGGGAATGGCCCGGCACGTCTCTTCTTGAGCTGTCTTACCAGCATTGCACTGGGAATTCTTGCGCTCAATTTTGTAGCGATTCACAATGGATGCAGTGGCACCTTCGACACCGTCGTCATCATCAAAACTAACACCTCGCCTGTCGTTCTGATCGTTACCACTTTCCAGTAGTTTGTTGGGATTCGAACGCATCGACGATGTTGTGGCCATGGACTCAGCGCGACTTGAGCGATCTCGGCGTTTCTCAAACGCACTTACTTTATATAAGACAATATTGAATATTTACGATGGAAAAATGTTTAACCTTAAAACCATACCATAAGAATCAGGGAACTCGCCTCCTTGAACGCGCAAGTTCGTCACTTCGTGGTCTATCTGCTGATTCATTGCCGCCGCGTTGTCAATTACTAGTAAAATGTTTTCCGGCTTTATGTCGGTGTGAATTATGTTGCATTTTGAGTGCAAATAATGTAATCCTTGAAGTACCTGGGATTTAAACAACAAGATTATTGGGCGGCAGGAGGCATTCACATGAAGAAATTCAGTTAATATGCTGACCTGTTTTATAATTGATTTGACTTGGACCAGCGCCAGCCCTTGGTAGTTGTTTTTCACAATCAGCTTGTAGAGACTACATCCGAGGGCCTCGAACACTAAGCATGTGTGCTTTCCATTGACACCTCGCACCGTGAAATTGTTCATCAAACGAACAATTTTCTCGCGATACGGATCACTGGGATCGGCATCACGGATCGCGGCCAGCAGACGAATTTCATCAGCGGCCGTCTCGCCGTAGTGAATGGCGCTCTTTACGACTTTCAAAGCGACATACTGGTCACACCTGGAGATTGTCATTCACACGGAATCAGACCAAATCCAAAAAACCTACCAGACAAGAAACTGTTAAAGTACTCACTCTGTGTCGCAGCACAGCCAAACGGTGGAGAAGTGTCCCCATCCGAGTTTGCGAATGACACGATAGCGGTTATCAAAAACGTCGCCAATCATCACGGGATGATAGCCACCGCGACAATATTGCGAGGCGTCTTCCTGCTCCTCGTCAGATCCATAGAGGCTGCTATCTGGTGACTCACGAAACACATCCACCGCCGCTATGGTGGAAGTCCTCGGCTCAGAACTGAAACAACACCAATTTTCTTAATACCAGAGAATTAAATCTTTTGTTTATAAACAAAACATTTAGTTAATTGCATTTCTTTTTTTTTAATTTAAAATGAAATGAATAAAAACCACACACACACAAAGAGCGTCGCTGCCAACTGATCGTCATCCCTAACGCCATTCCAATTGCCTGTAACTTTAGCTGATTGCAAGACAGGACTCAAGTGCAATTGTTGTGCGCTTGTGGCCAGCGTTTCTTCGCGCTCCGGTGAATTACTTTCTTCGCGCCGCGGATTATATTGCGGCACCCTCGATTGTGTACGGTGTCGCATCGCCATCGCAACAGGACCCATTGACAAGCATTTACGTTTCCCATTGATTTTCGATGTCCTCAACTCGCGTCCTTGACCAAACTTCATCTGGGCTTGCAGGAAAGGCGACGAAGACTCAAAAGAAATGCTCTCCCATCCACTTACAGATGCCTTGAATTCAGCCGTGTCATCGCCTAATGTATCCGAGCTTCCACGGCTTCGGGAGTCGTCTGGTTGCAGGCAGGAGGCTGGCAATTCAGCTGATGTCACCTGTTTTTTCGGAGACTTACTTGACTTCTTAGAGCTTTTCACATTATTAGAATCTCGTTTATGTAATCCACAAAAGTGAGTTATGACAATGACTATTGCTATCAGTCCAATGAATTGGAACATGTAGTTGCCAACTTGCCAAATGGAGTTGAAGGGCGCCGGGCTTGTGTGGCTCTCGGAAGACGGCAGAAAATATTCAAATGACGGAATCTCCAAAGGATTGACGGGCACAGGAGCTGATATTTTCACTTTCTTAATTTGATTTGGGCTGCTGTACGACGATTGAACGATAATATGACTTCGAATTGGCTCATCTGTCTGACCGACTGAGGTGTGAATAGATTTCTTCAAGTTCCTAGGATCATGCGTTGTGGTGGTGATTGTTGGTGATGGTTTGGCGCGAGAAGTTGATGGAGCCGTACATTGAGGATCGGTAGGGCATTTGAAGATGTTACCCCAAAAGAAGGTTTTACATTCTTCTTGAATCATCATCGTGGATCAAGGATGTTTTACATTTACACTTGCACTTGATAGTCACCGGCTCATAACATACATGAGCCCACTTCCGTCACTAGACACACTGCCCGTCGTTACATTCGGAGCTGCTTACTACCAACGACAGTGTTATTAGAAAGTGTTATGACGATTGCGTAAGGTAAGAGTTCTAAATGAGTGTTGACCAATAAGAAACGGGGTCGGGTCTCAGGAGGGGGATGGGATAAGGGGGGGAAAATTAGAATTAAAAACACAATATCCCAAAAGAACACGTCGCGACGGGCACCGACTGACTGGCTTGGTGTGGCGTGAGTTGTTTCCTGAAGCCCGTCGCGTGCTGTTCTGTACAGACTTCGATGGTTGGCCGTTTGGCATACGTTGCGACGCGACGCCGTTCGCGAACGGTGCCCACGAAACACGGAAAGTCAAATAGTTGTGTGTCGAAAATTTAGCATATTCGCCTAAGTTTTGCCCGATTCGCATCTCGTCTATTTACAAATTTTAGCATATTCTAGAAAAGCCGATGGCTGTGCCTATAAATAGTCTACAGCATAAAAATACCCAAACGACAACACATGTAAACGACGCGACGCGACGGTCAAGTAAATTTGGCGCAACGTTAAAATCACAATATTTCTGACGCCTTCATAAGACTACACAAACAATTGCACACTCCTGAAACCTTCTAAACCTCTTATGAACTCCACAAGATGACCTAGCCCAGAATACAAAAAGCCACGTACGGCTGACGTCACATATCGTGTCATAAGTTTAGTTATGTTAATAACTATAAATATGTTGAAAGTTTGACACGAGAATGACGTCAGGCCCACATGCGTTTAGAACTTCAATGCACAATTTAGTTGTTAGTAAACTAAACATAACTCAACATAAGTTATGTATGCAGTTTGCTACTCGTTAATCGCAACGTCGATAAGTATAAAAAATTTAAGGATACTCACAGGCTCACGAAAGGACCCCGCAGCGCCGGCATGTCGCGGCGTCTGTTCAGAGGCGGCGACAATGACAATGACAGTATGTCCTTTTGTTGATTCCGTCTCGCCAGTATTGACGCTGATGGATTCGAATTGTCCACCCCAGTGGCAGCCATTTTTGTGGTACTGGTAGCATTCTTTGTGGATGACATACTCGAAATCTCCAGGAAAAAATGACGCGCCTGTGCTGTTCGTGGCTGTAGCATTGGCTGGCACTGCAATTGATGGGGCTTCCAGTTATCTTTGGTCCAGTAATGAAGCGGCTGATTGTTAGAGAACACTGGTGGCCGCTGTGGAAGTGGTCGCAATCGCGGTTGCAGCTTTAGTGGCTTAATGCCAGGTTGATTTAGGACCAATGACGCTACTTGATGTTTGGCTGGCGTCAATTTGGGCATCGGATAACTGGTAGTAGCGGCAGTGGTGGTGTCAACAGTTGTTAACGATTGCAACTTGTAAGACAGCGGAAACTGCTGATGGTATGGTGAAGACGTTGATGATATGTGTGGCTGAATGAGGGCGTCACGTGAGCATGCTTCATCACGCGAAGGTGTCCAGCTGCTGTCGTTCGATAAATGCAAATGATGGGCAGCAATGGAGGAGTGGGTGCTGCTGCTGCTGCTGTTGCTGTCAAGGGATGACAACTGTTGTGAGAGAAGCGGCTTGTTGGTTGTTGGATTCAGAGTCGCCAGTTGGTGTATGTTGTCGAGAGAGGAGCGCACGTTCTTGGTGTAGTGGCCAGTGTACAGGCTTCCAGTGCTGCTGGCGTCGTGACATGTCAGTAGCAGGGGAGATGTTGGCGGCAGATTTGTCTCCAATAGCAGTGGATGAGGATGGGTGTTTGCCGATGGCGACGGACAACTCTCGATGGAAGAGTTGTGCGACAGAATGGGTGGCTGTTGACTTTTGTGATTGGATGGAGACGTTTGCTGAAGCGGCATTTGAAAGAGACTCGATGACGATCGCGATAGAGTGTCCAGCGAGGTGTGATAGTCCACTTGACTGGTGCTTGTCAGAGGATGGAAGTTGTCGATTGATGATGATAGAAATTGGTGAGTTGTAATCTGTGACTTTTTCGTTGTGTCCGCTGCGTGCGACAACAGGAGCTGATGGTAGGAGGCTGTGGGCGTCGATGACAACAAATGATGATGCGAGGTCTGCTGCGGCGTTGTATGGCGATGTATCGCCACCACCGGACCAGATGCATTTAAATGATTTACGTCGTTTAATTCCGGCAGCGATTGGGGTGCACTCTTGTGATAAGTGAGCCCCGTGCATCGTAGCGTCGAGAGATTTTCCAATTTTACCGGATGCAATTGCACATTTTGCAAAGTGACTGAGGATGGCGGCGTAGGATTGGGCGATGGTGGCAATGGCGGTGGTATAGGTGGAGGTGCGCCAACGCTCAGCTCTTGCAACTGTACGTGTGTTTGAGGCTGCAGCAGGTGCGAGGGTGGATGCGTGGAGGTAGACGAGAAGGAGGGGGACGAGGAGGAAGAGATCGACAGGTGAGACGGCTGGTAGTGGTGGTCGGGCCGGTGATTGGAAGGCGGAAGCTGATGAAGGTGAAGGGGTTGTTGGTGCTGGATTATTGTTTGTTGCACAATTGTGGCCGCACTGTGCAGCGGCGATTGGTGTTTTGTGGAAGTGTCGTCGAAAGGCTGGTACTGCACCGGTGTGTGGGTAGCAGCTGTGTGCCTCTGCAGAAGAAGATGCTGCTGTTGTTCGACGGTCAGTTGATAGTGGTTGCGGTGGAGTATAATGAGTGCCGTCTCTTGGAGACGAAGAGGTATGGCCGCCGTACCAGATCCGGTAAAATTTGTCGTTGGTAGAACAGGTGCCAGATTTGACAATATTGATGTAATGTAAATTCTTTATTCTGTCGTACGTATCGCCAGTACCGCAAATGTTTCCCAGACAAGTCGCTACCATGTTATAGGTGGGCGACGGTTGTGCTGAACCAACTAGTGAAAGTGGCCGCTGCCGCCTAGGTGCCGCCGAGCATTGTGATTGCTCCCAGCCACCGACGACTGAGCCTTTGCGAATATGTCTGACCAATTCAACGACATCTATATCTAAAGTCGTAGGCCGCACACATCACAAAGTATTTCCAACAAATCACACTTGCAGCTGACTTAGTTTTTATTCAATACACACATCCGTTGCTGAAACAAGGACTTATATTAATTTTTTTTTTGTTTCTAATTTTTTAACATGTTCTCGCACTTTTAACTATACTTACTAATGCTTTGCGAACCATTGAAACACGAGAACTCCAACAAACGGCAAGTTAGCACCTCACTAATAATTTCTTAAACTTTCAATAACTATGCTGACTACAATCCTTTGCATTAATGCTCAGCTGGAACGCGCACACACTTTTACACCTTATGCCATCCAACGAAAAGGCTACAGCTATAAAATGTAAGTCTTTTACTGTAGAAACTTTCACAACATCACTCAATTCCACAAAATCTAAATTCCTGCTGCTTCGAAGCTTTCTTAAAATTCTTCTACACTTCGGAACGAATCAATTTTCTGCCCCTCTGGATGCCATAACTTCATATAGAACCGCAGACGCGACTTTTGTCTCTCACGCTCACTCACGCGCTCGAAAGCTACCACTTTTAACCTGATTTTACTTAAAATGCAACTTTATCTATCGACAACATTTTAGAACATCAAAGTTAATGTCGTCAAATATGTTTTGCCCAAAAAATGAGAAACGCAATCACCAAAGTGTTATACATAATAGAATGAGTAGAACACATTTCAGTCAGTACTGCTGCAATCTAGCATAAATAAAACCAAGGGAGAACAATTCCACCAGCCAAGGCATGCGCATTGGGCAGTTTTGGTGCGACCTGACGTTTCGGTGGCGATGTACATGACAATATCGATGTAAATATGTGTGCAAACACTTGAACACAAATTGCCGCATGTACAAAGCTTTAAGCTGACAATAAGCTTTTAAAGGGGTTGGGGCGCTTTGACCACTACACACTGCACCGTGTATGGAAGCATTTTGGGCGCAAGCTAATTGAGATGAAAAAGGATTACAATTTAATTAAAATTTTATTTAGAAAAATATTGCACCTGAAGAAATTTTGCAGCACCAGAATCCCAAAACCAATAAAGTTCAGCACATCCTCCAGCAGCTCTGAAACAGTTTGTACGCAAATAGGATCGTTGCTAAATGATTAAGGACATAGAGCAAGCTTAGGTATTTGCGAAAACACGCGTATTTGCCGTGTTAGGAAGGAAAAACAACATTTTTGAATATAACATTATTTATTTCTTTGCTCTTGCCTACAAGAATACATAAACATTGTTCTATACATAAATTGTTAAATTTTTAGTTCTACTATGAGTGTTTTACATTCCTATTTGGTTGCTGTGAAGCCATAAAGGATTCTCCTCCATCTTTATAAAATGTTCGTTTCGAAACTAAAAGACATTCAATAACTTTGTCATATACTTTAGATTAATACTCCAAAATGATATTAATACGATAATTACTCAATATATAATTTCAACATAAACAAAACATAACATTTGATGGGAGAGTATGTTGTCGCGATATTCAATTTTAATATCAGACTGTGGCATTAATTGATTGTTGAAACAGACTGCCAAACAACGAACAAACATTTACAAACATTTAGTATGTTATTTTATATGTCACAACATTAAGGGCGTGTTTTTTTGTTTTGTTCTCACACCACCTACAGTTTAGCAAGACATTTTAACAAATTTTAATCAACTGAATTTAGTTGTAGTTTTTGGAATTTTTTTTTAATGATAAAAATATTTTTTACTGTCAGTTGTCAGTTGCTTTGTTAATCAATAAATAAATACAAATTTTCGTTTTGTTTGGTTTTATGAAGAAAAATAAAAACTGTTAAATAAGAAATATTGATTTTTCTTGCTTCGTTCTACTTTTCGTCGTTGTGAATGTTTTTCTTTTCAATTTATTTAAATCAGTTTTATCATTACATTGTGATATTCTTTAATATGATTTGATATCTTGTTTGTAAATGATTTACCGAGCATTTTAAAAAGTTGCAGCAAAATTTAATTAATTCTTCTTTTATAAAATCATTGAGAATTGTTGTACGACGAAAAGCCCGGGCTAAGCCGTTTATATAAATATATACAATAAACATATTTGGTCAAAATGACCTATTTTTAAATAATCGCGGCAATGCATATTTTCTGTCCCAAGCGGTTTTTTCTTATATATTGAGTTAACAGTTTACACTCATTGAAATAAATTTTAAATAAATTGTCAGTGTAATTTTGGTAATTGATTAACCTGATTTCATTATCAAACGGTAGTAAAAACGCCAAGCTCTTGCTACCAACATAAAATGTATAAACTCTGCACTTTGAATGTTTTCCCTTTTAATGGTTGTCTCAAATTTCATTTTGTTTAATGAAAATATCTCCAGTCTAAACTAATTGTAATTGACAAAAGTTACAACTATTATGAAATATATGCATGTTTTTTTTTTATCAAATAACAGTATAATTTATGCATACGAAATGCAAAATGGTAATTAATAACCAAAAAAATCGTTTTGCCACACACAATTTGATATCAAACAAGATTCGCACTTAAACTTCAGACATTGAAATCGTCTCAAATCAAACGTTGCACCACTCAAACAAACTCGGTTTTAGTGTGAATCTTTTTTGTTACTAATTAGACATATGTTGCAACGTGCATTGGTTTCGTTTTCACATCAAAGTTTACATACATCTATTTATAATGTTTAGTTTCGGTGAGAAACTTCACTGAACGTTAATAGGTACATCCAGTTTCTTATTACATGAGCTTCATAAGCAATTTTTATATTTTACATTTTGGTGAATTTTCATATACAAACGCTGCATCGTGTGTTTAGCTCTCGCACATTTAGTTGATTATAAATTTGAATAATATATATAAATATACAGCGAAAACGTTTACTCGAATTCATTATTATTTATAAATTGCATCAGTGCGATTTGTTTTATATCTAATAAATCAATTACTCACAAATGGTAATTTTTTAGCAAATTTTGGTTTGTTTGTTGTTTTGTATTTTTGTTTTTTTTTTTTTATTCAGAGGCCAAATAATTTACTTGGTCAATTTTTGTTTTTGTTAATTTATACTTGGTCATCTGGATAAAGGAGAAGCTGTGACGATATGATAAGGATTATATGAGTGACTTTAACAAATTCATTAACATGGTTTATGTTTTACAAAAGTGATTTTATGTTGCCAGCTATTGAAGACAGGAGTCTTCAACACTCAAAATTCGAAATATGTGGTAGTTAGAAAATCTTCTACAAATGTGTCGGTTATTACAAAAAGTATGTACACACAAGTTTTAGAGTAAAGACACGAAAATTTGCTACCCCAAATAGAGGAGTTTATCATTTACATAGAATCAAAAATGTACACCCAATAAGAAGCAGGTACGCAGGTACACCCACCACACTAATTACACGTTTTTCGCGTCTCCATTTAATTGTTGTTATCGTTTTTTTTTGTTTGTTTGTTTTTTTTTTTTACACAAGAAAAATTATGATTTAGAAAGCGTATTTGCCCACTGATCACTGTGATTACACTAATTTCTAGTTACTAACAAATACAATTTCAGAAAAACAGTGCACGCACATTTCCTATATTATTTGTTTCTTCGTTTTGAATGATATTATTTCTTCAAAATTACTATACATCTAAGTTAAGCGTTATTGTTATTCATTACATAATTGAATCATTACTATATGACAGCCGGTAAATTATTTTACTAGTTTTTAATAATAATTATATATTATGTTACAAGATACAACATTTATTTGTGTAATGTAAGCGTGAGTCTCGGCTAGAAAATGGTTCCAAGACGGTACCCAGTTCTAGTTTAGAAGATGTTTTTGTGTGAAGACTCTTCATCATTACAGCGACTACCTCTACTACAGGGTTGGTTTCTATTTGCTAAATATTTGGAACATAACCTCACTAACCACATCATTGTCTTTACATGTCAATACGAAATTTATTTCGCATTTATTTTAACAATAAATAGCTTACACACAGTAAATTTGAGTTTGTCATATAGAATCAGCTTATAAGCGCAAGAAACGAATCCTTACTGCGAGGGTTTAATTTTATATAGATTTAGTTGGTTACTTTTTGGTAAATTTGTGGTCAATCACCTTTCATTTTTTTTGTTGTTGTTAATTGTTTAACTTAGGGGAATACGAATCTCAAATGAATCCAATGTTTAAGCTGTTTGTATAATAATTATGATTTAACACCCATTATAAGTTAGTTGTATTTAGTATGACTTAGAGCTTATCTTGTCTGTCACTTCAGTTTATTCGTTTTTATGTTGTTTTATTGCTTTATTAGTGTTTTAACATTTATTTGTTGTTTAAACATATTTGCTTTAATATGTAATTGGTGTGTTTCTTACAGTTTACTTGTAGCAATGTACAAGGTGTAAATTCATAATGATAATAATGACAACAATTGTAACATTTATGAAAACATAAATAAATAAACAACATCAACATTACCAGTAAACAGCAAATGGTTTTATATTCCTTTTATGATAATTTTTAAGGTCAAAGAATCAAATGAATTTAGGCGGTTATTTAGTTCGCGTCCGCCATCGAACTTTGATTGGCATTAGAGTTTGATATATTAACACAATTTTATGTCAGACAATGTTGATATTTTATTGGCAATGGGTTAAATGGAATTAGTGCACATGCTGCAAACATTCGTTAACTTAAATGTGATTATATCTTTTATGGTATGATTACCTGCATACTGAAGTTGAGGATGTGTGAACTTGGTCAATTGTCCTAATAAAAAAAAAAATCTTTCTTTGTTTTTTTCGTTGAAATGGTATTGAAAAGCGTCGTGGTCAGCATCAATTGCATGTTTAATAAGGTAAGCAGTAATGTGTGTACATACTGGATAGATGTGTGAAAACGTGGTGATGCCAATTGCAGTGCCACTTTGAAAGGAAGATGATTTAGAATCTCGATTACATAATAAAATAATTTTTCATATATCTTTTTAACATTGTCTAATACCAAACACAATAATTGCTGTTCAATGCTTAGTGCTGAGCGTGTATTGCATTTCTTACGTTTGATAAAACATCCTTAAAACTACTTATTTTATGCAATTGCAACTGTAATATATTTATAATATATTTATTATTTTCTTGGTTTGTATTTTTTATTTTTTTGCATTAAAAGATTAAACGCTCTTGTGTCTGTTTGCCTCAATAATTTTGCCCATCTCACAAATCTATCGTTACATTAATAAATTTTTTTTTTGTTAAATTCTATTAATCGTTTTCATTTCATTTATGAATTTGTTAATAATCACATTACAAAAATAAATCATTTTAAATGCCCAAAAACATACATTACAGTGGTTAGTAATTCATTTATATATTATTATCTCTCCTTGTATATGAATATAATATATTGTATGCTTTTAGTAATAATTTTCTATACGTTGTCATTATCATTATTTCTGTTACTAATATATATATATATATATATATATATATGTATTTTTTATTTGAAGTATTATATATATAATCCGTTTAATAAATTCTTAACAATTCCAATCTAAAAGCTAATCAGTATAATTCGAATATTTAAAAATACATGTAATCATCAATAAATTTTTTCACTCCTTTTAAATAAATATAGAAAATTTGAAAAAAGAACTAAATGAAACTCTGACTAATTACAGACAAAACAAATTAGAGAGAGAAACTTTAAAGCAATACAAATTTGTATCAAAATTTCCGATGATATCCGAACGATACTATTTCTGATGTTTGAAAGTTCTATTCGAAAAAAATTCGTGATTCGTAATTGGAATGTACATATAACAAAGCCAGCTTTTGATTGCGTTTTTCTCGCAACAAATTAAATGAACTTCATGTCAAACAAGCGGATCGTATTCAAGTTAATAAAATAATTAAAACAAATTAAAAATAACCATATACTGAATTGTTGACACATACGAGTGTTTTAAGTAATAGTGACACCTTCCTGTCCATTGAGACTTGACTAACATTTAGCAATTTTAACAATTTTAAAATCCAATTTTCTAGGGTGCATGCACTCGCGACACGAAATCTCTAACAGTTTTCATGTCTGTGTCATAAGCATGATGAAACCCAGCATCATCGTTCTTTTTTAACATTTATCATAACCGCATTTAATGATTTTTCTTAATATTCTTACAAGACTTTCTATCAAAAGTCTCCACGATAATTTACTTTGCTTTTTAGTTTTTATTTGGATAACAAATATGTTACAATCTACAAGACGTAACTGGAAACGTGCATATAAACAATTTTTTTTTAACAAATCTCAGCCACTTGAAGAAAAACATCGTAAATTATGACAAAAGATTGTTTTTTCTGGTTGGGTAAAGATGTTTTTTTTTTTATCACAAGTTTTGCCATTTGACCTACACTACAGCACAAATAACCAAGCCAGTGTAGTTGGTGATCAAAAAACAACAGAACATGTTTATAATATGAATCAACTTTATGTTGTTTCATAGCCTCATTGTTTATGTAGTGGTGTTCTATTCGAATATGTCGGTTTGTGGCGGCGAAGTGTAGTCACGTACAAAAATTCTTTTTGCACACGTAAAAATAGAAAACAACAATTTTACAATTTAGAATTTGAAAATCATCGCAAATGATAGAAACAAAAATGAAAACGAATGTGCACCAAGCTCAATCACTTGGGCCTCACTTTCATTACTTACTTAAATGTACTTTTATTTGCTATCTTTTTATTCATTTGTATTCTCTATTAATTCTTTTTTTTTTGTTGTGGATACAAATAGCTTTTAATTTAATATTAAAATAAATAGTTATTATGTTTATTACAATCGCCTGATACTTGCGACTTTTTAATTGTATTTCTGTTTAAATGTTTAATGTATATTTATAGTATTCCTATAACATTCAATTGTTGTTGTTTTTTTGTTATTAGTTTATATATATTTATATTTATATTTATACGCTTGCTTTTAATCACGTTACGACTAACAACTAAAAATTTAAATACCAGAAGAAAAAGAAAGGTGAAAATATGAAACAGAATCCAAGCAAAACAACAAGTGACAATGACAACAAGTATTTAAAGGGTGGCAAAGAATAGGCCACATACATAATCAAATCATTACAAAACAATACTTTCTTAAAGACATACACATAAAGGTATCATAACAACAGCTGGCGCGTCCATTGAAGCTATGCGATTGGCTGTGTGTATTGCGGCTGCCTATGTGAATCTCAGACGAAAGCCCAGCACTCTAGAGTTTTCACAACGAAATCTTCCTGCGGGGCCAGCGCCTCGTTGCCATATGTGCTGCATCGCTGTGACCGGCCTTGATTTAAATCCCCGTCCAACCACAAGCCGAATTTTCCACTAAAAGCATCAAGAATATGGAAATTAATAAAAACTCGCGCTAAAAAATAGCTTCGTTCACTTACTCTCCAGCTCCAATAGACAAACTTTCGGGATTGCCTTTGATCAAATACAAGTTCTCGCCTGTCCAATGGAATACCTTGAACGTTGGATTAAATTTGTACAGAAGCGATTCGCCGGTGCCGTAAAAGTGGTCGGACACATGCAGCGAGCAGGATGTGAGCGCTCCAAATACCTTCAAATACATTTTTTATTAACACACATTTTTTTATATACAAAATAAAACAATTTACATTGTTGTCAGTGTCTTGGATGACAATAAGGATAGGACTCTCCAATCGTTGCATCTTTCTGTATAATGAGTTCAACGAAAAGCCGTGCTGCGAGGTGCTAAAAGCCAACGACCATGAGTAACCTTCTGCACGGGCTGGCAAGTGTGCACATAATTTTTCTCTATAAAGAAAAAATAAAGACAAAATTTGAGTCAATATAATTTAAAAAAAAAGAGTTGAGATAAGGAGTCGGCAATTTAACCAATCAACTGCGAAATAACCAAACCATCCAAATAGGAGAGCAACTGCCCAAGTGATCATTCGAGGAATTAATTAATTATATTGCATTCACAATTAAGACGCTCGAGGAATCGAATGCGCGAGCAGTAGCCTCTATTCTTTGACCTTAACGGCTCATCCACGGCCAACGCTTCATATTACCTTTAACTTTCTACACTCAAATGTACAATTAAATCTACCAAATTATTTAGTGTAAATTGACGAGTTTTCCAAAACAAATAGGGACTTGATAAGATACCTGTGCTCCTCTGTTAGGATCTCAGTCTGTCCAATCAAATCAGGTATGGGGAAGTCCTGGTCGAACGATGTTGTCGTAAACAATGTCGCCTTGCGGTAGTCATCTGTGCTCATGGACAGCACCTTAATTTCGTCAAAAAAAAATAAAACAATTATTAAGCAAAAGTTTCCAGTATTAATCTTCTAACAAAAAATAAAAACACAAAATGAGCAATCGATGCACCCACGGGCCACGACCCATTTCGGAGGTCGAAGTGCGTCTCGATTAAACTATATGGTACACAAATATAATATTTCAAGTATACAGATGTAGTTAGTAAGTATATACAAATAACGACACGAATAAATGAACGAGGAGGGGTGATTGCATTCCAATTTTTACATTTTTCTGCCGGTTTTCAAAAAAAAAAAAACACGCGACAGGGAGGTCTGGCGCAATAGTTTTATATACGTACAATTCATTTTCGCTTGGTAAAAAATGTCCTTCCACAAAACAAGGCGCAAAGGTTGATTTTTATTTTATTTAATAAATTTTTTTTTTTAACAAAAACAATATTTATATGTTAAGTAATTTAATAAGCCATTAGAATTTTAAGTCAGGAATTTTGAGTTGCATTTCAATAATAAGTAAATGTGGGAATTGGTCCACAACTGCAAACTTGTATTGTCGGAATTTTGACATTGAGTTTAAAAAAAAAAAAATTTTAAGATATATGAATCAAAAATTTGTCAAAAAAAGTCAATTAACAAAATACATTTAAAAAAATCAGGTAAATGTTTTTGAAAAAGCAGAAAATGCGACTTGTACGTATGTAAACGATTGCATTTTTCTTGTACGTTGATTTTTTGTATACATATTTTTTTTTTAAGAATGCACTGGGTTTTTCTCACTACAACAGTAATTCATGTGAACAATTACTAATGACATTTGACAGGTAAGTACGTGTAATTTGCATTTAAAAAATTATGTTTAGCTAGTCAAAATTACATAGAATTGCAGGCTGCAGCAGCCGCAACTACGGTATAACCATACGTTTTGTAACTTACTAAATGTTCTCCTTAGCCTCATTTTTTTTCAAATTTAAATATTATAGTGGTATACGAATATATTATATATAAAAATAATACTAACATCCAACATATAAACAAAAGCTCTCTACTGGTTCTTTACAACAAAAAAAAAAAAACTCATTTAAAACCAAACAAAAGAAAGGATAGAACCGCTATTGTTGTTTGTTTGTTATCTGTTTAGAAATTTGTGTTTTCTATTGTTTTTGAATGTTGTAATAAGTAAAGTTTACTAGAACATTTTGGCGTCAATTTATATTCGACAAGCTGGTGTTCCTTCACTGCATCTTTGTGGAGGAGGAGAAGCATCACTACTCGACATTACAAATACTATAAATATAACAGTTTGGTAAACAAAACAATATTGCAAAGGCTTTGTGCATGTGATTCTTATTAAAAAGAAATTAAATTTTTTAAATAGGAAACAAATTAAAAGAACATAACCGAAAGATGTGCCCACATTTGCAACGTGCGACCAAGTCCAATAAATGACGCCACAGTGCGATCGTTGATAACACTGCGAGCTAAGAAATGAAATCTTGGACAACTTTTTCTTGTAGATTTTTATCTAAGTGAGCATTTACATTTTGATTTTTAATTTACCTTTTTCATTTTAGACATTAAGGAATTAGAGAAAGGGAAACACTTTTTCTTATATTTGAATAGTGAAAAAAATAATTTAGCAAAAAGAAACTCTTCAAAGATGTTTTTAAGAAAATCACAACGAGAAGAATTTTAATACAGGACCTAAGATAAGATACAAGAAACAATAAATTCGAGAACTTCTCAACAACAAAAACTAAAGAGAGAATGTATCGCCTAAAACGTCGATTAGTTCGCGCGAACAAATTTTCACGTTTAATTCTACACATTTTCTCCACAGGAAATTTCGACAGCAATTCGAACCTCACTTTATTTGACACTTTAATTATTTTCACTGTGAAATAAATAAATTCCCCATCATATTTTCACGCGAACTAAATACTGTAATTGATAATTAAGCGTGGAATTTTTCCATGGCCCATCTAATTTGTGTGGAAGTTTTGGTTTAACCGCCAAATTGAAAAAAAAAAACAATGTTTAAATTTCAAAACTAGATCGTACTGGGTCAAATTGAGGAAGGTATCGCCGGTGAACTAAAAATCGTGCATCGATAAATCGATAAATTGCACTACGGCGAAATAGCCAAAAGATTATGGACGTGGCCATAATGAAAAGTTTTCCTAACTGGTTGGTGGCAACGAGTTCGGGGCTCTATCACACATTTATATATTTATTAAACATGTCAACCTTGTGTGTTAAAACTGTTAAAATTCCCGATAGGGGAAAACAAAGTGAGCGCAAATGCATGTAGATTCAACTGCAACTTTTTATAGAATATAAGTATAGTTATGAGCTATACTGAATGCACATTTAAGTACATAGGCTTAACGCAAATGGGATCGCAATTACTAATTAGCTGAGCCAATTGCGCGACAAATGTTCAGTCTTAATCTAATTAACAAGGAGCAGTTCACTTTTCAATAAAAAAAAAATTGTGGCGACAACAACCTGCCCAAAATTCAGCGTTTCACACATTTCGTTCAATAAGATTGACGAGAGGGTTCAGTTTAAATCACAATACATCTGGAAGATTCACGTTCCCATATCAGGAAGTGCAACGCTTCACAGGCAGACAATAACAATAAAATAGCGAGAATCACGCGGACAATATAGGTATTACCACGGTAGAACGTGCGAGCACTGACTGGCCAGTGGCAGTCGTTTATCCACCACTCAAGTCTTCCTCAGCTGACACGACTTCCCGAAGCGGTTTCCTTGTTTCGTGACTTTTGACGCTATACTCTAAGGCTAAGCCGCCGCGCTCGCTTGCCCACCACCACCACCGTTCTTCCACATATGTAATTTACAACGCCAAAACCAACGCGAAAAGCGACTGCATAATATGCCTATCGAATGCGATGCAGACAGTTTGACACACAATTCAATTGCCGCCGACGATGACAGTGTGTCACAGTGTCAACGTGTACAGCTTTCACCTCGAGACGCTGCGTCACGCGAATTTTGTCGCGTCGTGGTCGCCTCGTTTTTTTTCAAAGTCTGAAGTTGCATTGCGCGAGTTGGCAAACCTAATTAGCAAATGGTACATTCACATTCATCAGAGTGGTTTTGTACCTGATAAGAATGATTTATCTCTTACAAGACGTTCATGTGCGTCGCAGAACAGCTGTGAAATATGGATGATGTGATGTATTTGTATTTTCCGTTGGCAAATATTTTGATTAAGAAATGCAGCCAAAACTGCGCCTGATAGACAATACAGAAATTAAAGATGCAACTGAGACAGTTCAGTGTCTTAGCAATCAAATATAAATTTTGAAGACATTTACACATAAGAATTGAGATGTCATGCCGCTCAGAAAAACAAACTTCACATCTTAACCAACAATGACAAATGTCAATAAAACCAGTTAATCATAACCACTAATTGCTACACACGTTTTTACCGTTCAGGTATGTTAAGAATATCGACAGGGAGAGCCGCTTCAAGATTTCACACAATTTCTAGGTGTCATTTTTTCTACCTTGATTGTATGATCTTGACATGTTCAGCAAAGTTGTTCTTTGAAGTGTCTATAAGGTTTAGAAAAAATAATTGACAAAATAGAATCGTCTTAGATGATGGAAAAAAAAACCGTTGACCTTGACATATTCTATGCAAACGTTTAGCCCAACTTCATTCTTACTAAAAAGTTGCCGGGATGTAATTATCACCAAAAGCAAAAAATTATTTGACTAAATTGTGATTAATAGATTATATCTTAATTATAAAATTTATGCAACAAACAATGGCCGATGGCAACCATAATCACAACTGGAGACTGTGAGACCAAAATAGTAAGTTCTTAAGCGTGACTCAATTATTATAGAAGGAATGAATTTATGGATGGTGATAAA
>JANSTS010006572.1:7278-19312 GCA_026546915.1 Sylvicola fuscatus
TTTATTACGATGCTACACCGCCGAATTTCAAAACCAAGATTAAGTTTTAGATAATGTGGTAAAAAAAGAGAAAATACAGTTTTAAATTTAACATTAAATATCTAAAGTCATTTATCCTAGTTTTTTTTTGTCGTTTATCGTTTCTTCTGTAATTATGTCAATTTCAAAGTGGCGATAATCCTTTAGCCAAAAACAACCCTTTGTCATTAACAAAAATCAAAATTTGTCCCCACCGGATTCATGTTGCCATTGTTCTCGCTTCTTGTACACGATTTTAAGGTATCAAATTGTTTTTTTTTGCTTTTAGGCGATTATCCCGTTATAAACTTGAATAATATATTTCCAAAAATGCATTCATCTCGGTAAGTTAGGTACAGCATGAGGGTTTTACATGTTCCCATTTTATATGCACTTATTGTTTGTGGTTGATCCCTTAGCTGTCATTCCCTCTAACCTGACCTAATAAAAACACCTTTACATTTATAATCAGGTCATTAAGGACACCTGTTGTAAAGTAATTTAAGTCGGTCTCGTTAAGCGTGAAGATGCTGAATGTGCGAATTTACCTGGTCCTTGATGGCCGAACGCATAGCGACATTTGTCAGGATTCACAATGAATTCGTCGCGTGTCCGTTTGATGGCAAACCATTCTTTGTGTGACTGCTGGATGATCAACATCACTCCCAGTCGAAAACTGTTTGTGAATAAAATAAATTTTGTGTGCATTTACTGTAAACTTAACGCTCATTTTATTTGTCTAGATCGTTTATTTAAATTGGATTTTAAAACAACTTCCTCCCCCCCATCCTTCTATTTGGATAAAATTTGATTGCAATTTTTGAAAAATGCCGTCATTCAAAAGTAAGTTTTTTATTATTTTTTTTAAGTTGTGTTTTTTTCTGTTGGTTTTCTGGTTTACTCATGATTAATCCTTCATTTTTGTTTAATTGCGGTTTACCGGTTAATTTGATGTGTTTATTTTTTTTAAGTGAAGTGATTTTTTGTTTAAAAAATGTCCTTGAAAATACAATTTCGGCATTTTTATCTAATTATTTTGTTAATTAAGTTTTTGGAGGGAACTTGAATACTAATCCTTAAAAAATAAACTAAACGATTCGGCATCAGGATGCACTTACATATTTTAGTCTTTGGAGGCCGTTCAAGCATAATGAAACGAGCGCGTCTTGGCTGCACATCAAGATTGGCATTCTGGACACGATCGACATGCGTTTGCGATTAAATATTCATAAATCATGTGAATCACAACATTATCGTTACTTGATTACGCACATTTTGCGCGCGCGTGTCTGGCTCCCCCAGGCGCCTTCCTCTATTCGTGTGTCGCCTCCCTGCCAGGACAGCCGGCTGTCCGTCTTCGGCGGCGATCGCACACATTAGACTCCCATAGCCGTACGATAAACGCGTAGAATGAAGAAGAGAATCGGGCTACAGGCGTTGTATAAATCAAAATGTATGCATTAAACGCGAAAGCAGGCGCGACAATTACACATAATAATATTATTATGGTCGCGCTCTGCGGGTACTTGTTTAGAGCCAGCGACTGACCACTACCACACAGTGAAAAGACGCGCGAATTCTGAACGAGATCAGGGGTTCGCAACCGTTTATTGTGGCTAGTCCAGGCACGATTTGGCTACTGCAATTCATTTCTATTAGCACCAGATGGTCAGTAAAACGTTTCATTTGTCGACTAATGTAATTTTTTTGAGATTAGTTTTAAATGTTATTGAGAGTTTTCAGTGGTTCTTGGGACAGTGTTGTGACTTTATTGGGTTCTCAATCCCTGGAATTATTAGTTATCAGATCTACAGAAGTGGCATTAAATTTGCATGCGCCTGAAGCCACTGGACGTGTACACCATGTTTCTAATAAACGAGCGCCTTCGAATACATTGACCTGTTTCCCAATAATTAATGAATACCACCACTTTTATTGCCGTGGAACGGTGCATATGCTCGCACATACGCCTGTCACTTGAATTCTGCACACGAGTGCGCGGTGACACATCCCAGGATCGGTACCAACCTCAGCTAGCTGCACCAGGCAGTCTATTCCACGCGCTTAACGTTCGTCTATTGGCCCTGCCACTTGACTAAACACCATATCTGGTTATACTATTGCCAATCTGTGCTGATTCTCAAGTAGCTGCTCTTCACCGATCAGCGTACGTGATGTTCAAATCGTGCTTACTATCATTTGTATTTTTTTATTATCGTCTTAACAAAGATTGGAACAGGAATCATAATAACAATTTAATGTGTGTAATTTTTTTTTTTTAACTTCTGATTGTCAGTAAGAATTGTCTATCCATTGATTTGTGAGTGTCGCTAATAAGAAAACGAAATGTATTGTTGCAGAGTATCTGACGCCACCTTTCAGTCCCGACCAATCAACGACGAATTCCAACTCCACCATGGATACTGATGATGTCGAGTCGTCAAGCAGTACGATGTCAAGTCTCAACAGTTTGTTCTCGTTCACCAGTCCGGCCGTGAAGAAGCTGCTCGGCTGGAAGCAGGGCGACGAAGAGGAGAAATGGGCCGAAAAGGCTGTCGACAGTTTGGTGAAAAAGTTAAAGAAGCGCAAAGGTGCTATCGAAGAGCTGGAGCAGGCGCTCTCACGTCCCGGCCAGCCATCTAAATGTGTGACCATACCGCGATCACTGGACGGCCGCCTCCAGGTGTCGCATCGCAAAGGTCTGCCGCACGTTATATATTGCCGTGTGTGGCGTTGGCCCGATCTGCAAAGCCATCATGAACTGAAGCCGCTAGAGCTGTGTCAATATCCATTCAGCGCCAAACAAAAGGAGGTCTGCATCAATCCGTATCACTATAAACGCGTCGAAAGTCCAGTGCTGCCGCCCGTGTTGGTGCCGCGTCACTCTGAATTCGCGCCCGGCCACTCGCTGTTGCCGTTCAATCAGATGGCCGAGCCCAACATGCCACACAACGTCAGCTATTCAACGGCCGGCTTCAATTCCCACCTGAGTCCGAATAGTCCACTGTCGTCAGTGTCCAGTCCGGTGTCGGTCAACTCGAATCCAACCAGTCCGTACGGCGCTCTGCCAGAGACTCCGCCGCCCGCATACAGTCCCACCGAGGACGCCAACTCCAATAATCCGCCCGACGTTGCAATGGACGCACAAATGAGCGAGGTGGCGCCCATCAGCTATCAGGAGCCCGTCCACTGGGCCAGCATCGCCTACTATGAGCTCAATTGTCGCGTCGGCGAGGTGTTTCACTGTAATTCACACTCGGTGATTGTCGACGGCTTCACCAATCCATCAAACAATTCAGATCGCTTCTGTCTCGGCCAGCTGAGCAACGTCAATCGTAACAGTACCATCGAAAATACCAGACGACACATCGGCAAAGGTGTGCATTTGTATTATGTCGGCGGTGAGGTGTACGCCGAGTGTTTGTCGGACTCGGCCATCTTTGTGCAGAGTCGCAATTGCAACCACCATCACGGCTTCCATCCGAGTACAGTGTGCAAAATTCCGCCCGGCTGTTCATTGAAGATATTCAACAATCAAGAGTTCGCCCAGTTATTGTCGCAGTCCGTGAATCATGGATTCGAGGCGGTGTACGAGCTGACGAAGATGTGCACCATACGGATGAGCTTTGTCAAGGGTTGGGGCGCCGAATACCATCGACAAGATGTCACATCCACTCCGTGTTGGATTGAGATTCACCTAAATGGGCCACTGCAGTGGCTGGACAAAGTTTTGATACAAATGGGCTCGCCACACAATGCAATCAGTTCTGTCTCTTAGATTTCGGACAGTTTTTTGCTTCTGCAGAATTTCAATTTTCATCGACGGGATGAAAATTTCTTGCAATTTTTTTTTCTTAAATTAATGTTGATGGTTAGGATTTTTTTATTTGATTATATTAAAAAGAAAAAAAAACAATTGATGTATAGTTGTCTTGTGCCTATAATAATAATTCGTGAGTTTATTGTCGTGATTTTTGCCTGCAGTTTTATTTTGCTCGCAGCCTCTTCGTTTTTTTTTGGGCAAATTATAAATAATATTTAATTACCTATATGATGTGCAACAAAAAAAAATTATATATTTAAAATATTAGATTTAATTAACGATTACAAACTCAGATTCTGTGTTGTCTCTAAATCGTGGCCTTGTTAATAAGAAAACAACAATGGAGCCATCCTTTGGCCATTCAGTGTCCACACTTAAAACTATAATGGCCTATTGATTGTGGTCTGACAAGATTAAAGTGCCATTCAGATAAAATATTGCCTTTTTGAAAAAATTGAAATTTTAAGCAACAGGCCTTTAATTAAATAAATGTATTTTTTAAACAATTGTTTCCGGCAAAAATCTATGTTAAGTTCTATATTGAAAATGTCTGCAAGTGAAAATGTTCTACCAACAGAAATTGCCATTTAAGTGCGAAAATGCAAATCAAATTGTCTTTGAACAATATATTTTTTAAGTAATTGAACCCATCGGATTTGCATCTACAGTTGCCGTTTTTATTCATTCAATATTTTACCACAAAATGTGTTGTGCTTCAAGAAAATCTAAAAGAACAAAAAGCAGCTTTCCCATATGAAAAGATAAATGTATAAAAAATTGTCATATTTTTAAATTTGTCTATTTACAATAAAATTATAAATAAACTGCATATTCTACTTCAAGAATAATGTTGATCTTTTTTATATTAATTATTATTATACAAAGAAGCAAAATGATTTTATTAAATTATTTTACAAAAAAGTGCCTGTGATTTTTTTTTGTGAATCTAAATATTTGAAACCATTTTTTTGGGAATAAATGCACTTGTTTTACATTTTATTATTATATTTATATTGCGACACACCGAACGAATTAAATGCCTTTTAATTTTGTGCCTGTTTAGCGCTTTATATTTAATAAAATCGTCTTAAATAATATAAAATTTTTGATTTAATAAAAAAAAAAAACATATTCACCTTAATGTCGCACGCATGTAAAGAAAACATGCAGTTAGTTCAAAATTGAAGCATGTTTTAAATTCCAACAAAAAGACATTCACACTGATTGAACAAAGAAATAAATGCAAACGAGCAAATATTAAAAGTTGCTTTTACCTGTAATCGTAATGAAAAAATGTGTAACAATTAATAAAACCTATTGTACAATTGCCGGTTTTTGCATTAAAAATTATGATGATTTTTGGATTTCTTTTTACATTTTTTCATATTAAATAAGTGAGGTAATATCATTTCAAAATTTAACTTAACTATGCTTCTTTATTTGGAGAAAAAATAATTTCTGGATTACATTCTGTTGTCTATTTAAAACAAAACGAAAAAATATTTAAAAGATATATAAATTTGCAGCGTTGAAAACGTATTTACAAAGGACAAGAAATTGATAATAATACAAATTTATTGATTCATAATTATATGTAATTCGATTTCGAGAAGATATTTAGGAACTTAAGACAGCTAAAAAAAATGATTTAGCATAAATGATTCAAAGTATGTACTAATATTCATTTAAAAATACAAACATATACAATTTTGTGTCATTAAAGAAGAATCAAAATGTTAAATTTAAAAATAATTAAATCGAATGTGTTTTTACTCGTACTTTTAGACCTTTTTTTTGCAAAAAAAATCTCTTCATCGGCTTAGGAACATGATGCTTTCAGATAAAAATAATTTAAAAATGTCAAATCATAAAAAAATTTCATCGCAAGGATTCAAACCAGAAAAAAACAATTATCTACATTAAATGAACTTTTGAAAATGTTTATAATTTCAATTAAATGATATTCATAGCTCAATGTCTTTAGAGAAAAAAATCAGGAAAAAAGTTCTTAAAAATAGATCTGAAATCGTTTGTAAGCCAAAAGCAGCAAACAAAACCTTCTAAATCCTGAAATTAATCGCACGGATGAGGAGCTCATTCACAGGTGGTGATACGCAGAAATGCAACGCCATAAAAAGTTGGTATGTTGCAGCATAAAACTGAATACACACGCAAACATAGGCAAAAAAGGAGATGAAAATAAGCGAATAAATGGAATAATGCCAGCAATGCTGCACAGATATCACGATATTCCAGCAGAGCTTAAGGCGCATACGAAAGCTATGCGGTATTCTCTGTGCCGCCAGGGGGTGGCCAAGGTGTGCAGGCGGAAGGAGTTAAAGAGTGCTTCTCGCTGTTATTATTTGCATCCTGTTGCCATATTTAGCCCCCATACTTGAAACGGTATACATATATACGTGCCCGGTACTTTCGCCACACATTCAACTCTCTCCCATGTGATGCTTGGGGGGTGGCAAAATGCGGAGGGATGGCAACTCCACTGGTAAATAGCGATGCAGCTAAAAAATACTTGACAACAAACATTGTTATATGTGAGTAAAGGAGGACTGGAACAGTGAAAACGAGATGAAAGAAGCACAAAAAATCTCTTGACTCGCAAAATCTCAGCGCAAACGCATTCACAGTTAAATGAATTGCGTTGGCGAAATGGTGGGCAGACCCTCAAGTGGGGGGGTGGTGGTGGGCCATCGATGAATCATCGCTCATCAACACTCGGACGATGTCGAGGGCTGCCATTTACAGCAAATGATGAGCATAACAGAGAAGATCAACAACAACAGACAAGTAAGTTTTATTTTCAATTTGGCTTTAATAACTTTGCCCCCAAACCGACCCCCCCCCCTCACCGTGTATGAGTGCATATACCCGCTTTTATGTACCACTTCGACATACGTGGGAGGGGGGGGGGTAGTTTATGTGCCATGGATCGATAATGTGGACATGCGCATTTTGAGGCACTTGAGTGCAATCGCGCTTGTTTTGTATATTTCGTCGTTCTCTGGAATTCGCTTCATGAATGAAAATCGCATAGATTCCCATATGGTTTCTTTGTATTCGATGAGTCACCAAGGATATGTGGAATCGTCCGTGTTACGCAATCATTTGTGACTCATCATTCTACTAAATATCTTTCATTTCGGTTCATGTTTGCAAACTAAAAAATGTTGCGGTTCGAACCCCTGAATATGATTAAATTTAACTAATCCGTACTTTTCAAAATTATATATTTTTGTTCGAACAAATTCCGAACGGGAATGTCTATTGAAATGGCTTAGCTCTCGGCTCTCGCCTTAGCAGTTACGGTTTGTTTTGAGATTGTAAACAAAGCAGATGGAACTGGAGCTGCTTCTTCCTTGTACGTATTTCTATCAAAGAAAATCTATTACTTAAAGTATTTAAAATGACACAATTTTGCGATTTCAGTTCAGTTTTTAAATAATATTATTATGACTCAATTTGGATGGCTACAAGCATAAAGCTCACACCTGACCGCCCAAAATACTAATTATAACAAATCATTCTCCTCTGTCCACCCTTCAAAACAATGCCCTGAATCGGTCACAGTCAACAGAAACCACCTGCTTCAAAACCCGCACATATGTTGAGTCGCATTCATTTGAGAAGTCACGCATGAAGCAATTCCCAGCTAACTACAATACTATTCCCTCGATAACAAAAACGCAACGGAAAAATAAAACGGCACAGCCAAACGAAACCACTCTGCCGATGGTAATTTGAAGCGCTTGCGCACCGAAAAACCAACACCGGATCCACACAGCTCAGGTTGTCTCGTTTCGACGCGCTCGCTCCAAAGAACGAACCCTTCCAGTTGCTTCCACATTTCGCTTTTATTTTACCATAGAATCCGCAAAAAAAAAACGCAAACAATGTGCGCACGCGGTAAACAACACGGACAGCTCTCCGTCTCTGCACAGTTCCAAAGTGGAAGCAGTACCGACAGCAGGCGACTATATGTATTTCATGGTGATTACGTGTTTGTGAATTTGTGAGAAAAAACCTCCTCCGGTGGAAATGAGACGCGCACTTCACTGTACAAATTGCAATTCTTTCCAATGCCGATCGCATCTCGGACATTTAGATTAGTTTTCCATGCTGAAGTGAGTTGATGTAGGAAAAAGTGCGTCGCGTTCCTCATAGAAAATGTGTGTTTTGTTCCCAGCAGAAGTGCGCTTTTCATTTTAATTTCTCTGTAAAGTTTTAATAGTGGAGACTGATGAAGCGTTTAACGGTACTTTATGACGCCAAGAGTGACGCTGAAGTGCAAATTAATTGAATTACCCACACGCAGTTGAAACGAATTCAAGATCCAATTAGGAAAATCAGTTTTTATTAAAGCAGAAAATAATATTTCAAGTGCGCCAAAATTGAAAGATTAAAACGGGAGTAAGTGGTGATAAAAATATCAATAACCAGCTTTGAGTGCTGTCAATATAAATATATGTACTGTTAAGTGATTACACAATCTTGGGATTTATTAAAAAAAAATTAGATACAAATCTACGGATTCATTTCGTCAGCAGTGCCGCCCAGTCGAATACGTGATAAATCCACGACATTTCATTTAATTGCGTCACAAGGACATGGCTAAGGCAAGTAGAATTTAATTATTAATCTCCACCAAATTTTTGTGGGTTTCTGTCAAATATATTAGAAATTCACAGGGAAAATAATTTCTTTGATGTTCCATCTGATTGATGCTGAAACTCACATTCGCCTGCCGAAATAAGGAAAATTGCAGACAGTCACGAATCCTGGTGGTATCATTACCTCCACCAAATTTAGTTATATGAGACATCTACCGCAAATCAACTAATCCTGCTGTCAATCAGCCAATTGAGTGACAAATCCAATTTCGAAAAATTGCCCAAACCAATTGATTTCGTTAATGAAACAAAACACAGCACGTTCGCCAAAGCATACAGCATATTAGTTACAGCATAGTTTAAATGCAAAACTGGCGAGCATATGAGGAACAGATGCACATAACGTATGCCCGTTATTGCATAACTTAACCAATATAGCGTGCCAATTGGTGCTACAACATCGCCATTACATAAATTTTGAAATATCTCACCAGCATACGAGGTACATGTGTGCAAAATCGATGCACGAAAAATCACATTTGCCCACAACGAGTCCTTTAGGGCATTCGCCGCCATCAATATTTAATGACAATACGTCGATTGTGCATACATTTTGCCCGAATACAATGCAAAGTTACAAGCGGTTAATGTTTTGTACATGTCGTCAAGTCTCTCAAGCACAAAATGCCGCGATGCTTATCACTTGCCATCGATTTTCAACCGAAACGAGTCCTCCCGGTTCCTGGCCTCTCTTTGCCATGCGGCAGCCCTGCGCTGCAATCATATCACATTTTTTGTGCTTAACCGACAAAGTTTCAATGTTGATTTAACTTTATGACCAAATTTATTTGATATTTTCATTGAATCGCGTATTTGAAACAATGTTGCGAGGGATGAATTGCCTATGCGTTTAGCCTCGTGTGGCACTGGATTGGCGGTGGTGAGGGGGTGGGTTTGGTGACTGGCGCGTAGCATATTGAGGTTTATGGTTTTCAAGCCTATGTAATGTATGTATAATGAATTTCTTTGTTGCTCGCATACATTCTTGTGGAACAAGGGGTGTTTGTTTGCCTAGACTTTGGGTGGGTGGGAAATGCTTTTTTCCTTTATAAAATAAAAAATAACCGCGACTCAATATTGCAAATTTATGTGATGGCATTTCACTTTCAAGCAATGTGGGAATTTTCCACGATTTTATTTTCTGACATTAATTTTATGGATTTATTTTTAATAATCGAAATATTAAATGAGCACAAAGATTTTCACTATATTTTTGATTTTTTTTCAAATGAATTTCTTAAGAAAAAACGAAATCTTAAGTTTTTAGTTGTATGAAATTGATGATTTTTAAAAGATAAATTTCGTATTTAAAATAATTAAATATTCTTCCCAAAATTCAAAATTGGGTCTGAATAAAAAGATCACTCAAAAACCACTCAGTTTCCATTAAGTAAATCAATCAATCAGTATTAGCTAAAAGATGATCTGATTCCTTAATCACAGCCGAAATACGAGATTAACTCGAAATTCAGTTAATTTAAACAAACCTTGCTGGCACATAATGTTCGCAGAAAATATGAAAATCCAATTTATATGTTTGCTTTCAGCGAAAAGATTACAGTTTAATCATTTCCTTTCTCCAATTTTGCATAATACGGTTGTTGAACAGAAACTTTTCTCTGATGCGGGAACAAAATTCCACACACAATAGGATATTATGTTACCCAAATGCTCCACCCACATGGATGGGCTTTTATTATCTCGTATTGCCACCCACATATGCACCATGTAGCTCCATCACGATGAGCATAGCTGCAGGGCTCGCTTTAACTCAAATGTAATTTGCGATATTCGTACATTATTCGCAAAAAAAAAACAAACAAACATAACATTCATTTCAACATAATTAATGTAAACGTGCGGTTTAGAAAACGTGTAAAACATATAATTATTTCACCTGTGCATAATGCAAATAATTATGCAAGAAACTGTTGTACGTTGACGGTAAACATCATAATAAATGAAATACGAATGTATGTTATGTGTCGGCAGTTGCGACATTAATCATTTTAGCAATACGCCAGCGATGTGCGTCCACTTTTTCATAAGTTGTTAATAAATCGAAGCAATTAAAAGCATAAAAAAAGCACCGGTCCAATTTACTGGAGTGATTTACAAACGAATGAAGATTAATGGCTGTGACAGTGCGATAGGGAAAGGCCTGTCTTATGATTTTCTTTTTCTTGAATATTTAATTTTGGGTATTTTGTCGGAGTGACAGATGTTTCTTATGCTTTTGAGTTTTGTTGAATATTTCTGCGCTCATAACTCCTTATCTTTGTTATCTTTACGTCTTACTTCCGGACTGCTCCAAGTATTTCTTGAAATCAAGACGCATCCAAGTTTCTTTCTTTTTGAAATATTTCTCTTGTATATTTATTGGTACGAAATTTAATATGAGACGAAACCCAAAGCCATTGTTATTTTAAACAAATTATTTTGCATTACATTTCGATTCGAAATTGAATCAAACCACCCCAAAACGACCCGAATCTTTGACAGACACAAAGCACGTTCCTTCCATTTGCAGTCGCCTCGTCCCACACCAATTTATCAGCCGGCATAGCATGACATCTCCGTCAATTATGACAAAGCATAGAATTCCCTTGCACACCTTTTCATGTACTTTTTATCACAAACCTTTCGTAAATAGAATTTGCTGTGCAATCAACTTGCTGTTTGAAAAATGATATCACAATACCGAATATACGCTTAATACAATAAACTAGCGACTATAACTACACATGTTCGATCGATTGAATGGCTCCATATATGAGATCATAAAACTATATACTCATTGTGTTTTTACTGTTCAATACTTTTTATCGGCGTCACAGTCACTACATAGGAAAGTCTATCAAATCGAATATATGAACATGAAAAGGTGTTTGTGGCTCGTGCTGATTGCAAGGTGTTTTTGATAAACATGTGTGACACTGGGAGAACCGTTTTGCAATGTTTATTCTAAGAGTTGATTTGCCATTAATAGATTTATATTTATAAAAAATATAAAATATATTTAGAAAAGTACTAAGTAGTATCAAGAGAATAAAAACTGTTAGAAAAAATCTGATAATCATCCTTTAAGGGTTTATCTCAGTTATCAGCCTATATTATATTTTTAATTTTTATTATTGTGTAAGGTTCATTCATTTCATTTCAATCATGAAGAAAACTATATTTTTCGTATAAGGTTAAGATATTTCTTTTGCCTGCTATTAAATAATCATAATTTTTATTAGAAAACTTTGAAGACAAAAGGCTCTCTAGATTCTATTAGAATATTCTAGATTCAAATAAATTTTTTTTGAACGATATTAAAAACATGATATTTACATGTGTTGATCGCACTTTATTTTAGTAAATAAGGTAATTATAAAGAAAGACATTAATAAACTTTTTAATTATTAAAGTTTTAAAATAAGTTAAAAATTTGCTAAGAAATAAAAAAACACTTTAATCATTCAACTGCAATTATAAACTGACACTTGAAGTGAAGTGTTTTGAA
>JANSTS010006573.1:0-19311 GCA_026546915.1 Sylvicola fuscatus
TACCTAATTATTGCCAGAGTTATTTAGTATTGTTTGAGAATATCTTAAAAATATTAAATATAAACGTTTTTGTCATTGAAAATAGACGGTAAAACATAATTGCTTGATACTGATTGTGTTGAAAAAGTCATAATTACTTATTAATAATTCGAATAGAAAAAGTAAAATAAAAAATCCTTGAGAATCTCGAATTCACCACAATAATTAAGTATATATGCAAAGTATGCCTATTAGGTGAAGTTTCGCAAATCTGACAACTGTCAAATAATAATCGCATTGTGAATTGAGTTTTTTCTTGCAAAACTCAGCAATAATTATTAAGCAAACTGTTGAAGATGGCCAGTGGAGAGTTAACTTTTCCAGAGAAAAACTGAGATGTGAAATGTGGTGTAACATAATTAAGTCCACAGTTTATCCCGCCACAATAATAAGTTAGATCGATTTAATGGTTTATTTGGTAAGCAAGTGATTCGTATTAGATTAGGCGATTAAGTGGTAATGAATAGTTCATAAGAAAGACAAATCTGAATTCGATACGAGTTTTCCTGTTTCTCTAAGAAGCAGCAAGAAGCATTATAAAAGTTCACGTTGTGTTTCATAAGCCCAGAGGTAAAATTTGCTGTCTGGCTGAATATGCACTAGTTTTCATGTATAAGGTATTCATTATTTATGTGAAGGTCGCACGAAGATGATTTATTTCTCTCCGCCATATAACATTGAAAAAGAATAAACATGCAGCAGATATAAACAAAAGAGAAATTCTTGTTGCGTGTGTTTGTAGAAAATCAAAGGAAATGAAGCTCAACTTAAAAGTGCGTGCATTGGTGTTTGCCACATTCTTTGTGAGCTGCCTCATCATCAGTCTGCTGGTGGCCAGTTTGACAACAGAGCATTGGGTTCAAGCAAATGCAAGGCGCGACAACATCACTGAGTCTATGGGCAACATTCATTTTGGACTGTTTTCTGGACAGCGAAATTTGAATGTTAAATATGGCTGGCGAAACAGGGGACTGGAAAGTATTTTATTTATAATTTTCATTGAGGTACACTTTGTCCTAAATATTTGTGTTGCAGTTACTCAGCTGATGGTGGATGAGCCAGATTTGCTGAATTATTGGTTGTGGCTAGGAACAACGCTAGGAGTTGGCTTTGGCATCCTGAGCAGTGTGATTGGTGCCTTTGCGTCAGTTCTGAAAGCGGCATCTGCTTCTAAAAAACATGGAACAGTAGTTTTGCTTATGATTAGCAACATTTGTTCTGGTTGGTGAACAGATTTTATAAAAATTCAAAAGTAATTAACATTTAATAATTATTGATTTTTTTTTTTATTAGCAATTTCCCAAATTATTGCATTTGTATGTTGGGCTGTGCAATTTGTTGAGAAGCTCCAGCACAACACTTTGCCGCTTGAAAATCGCGGTCAGATGTGGACTACCGAAGGCATGGCCTCTCTGGGGCATAGTTTCTATTTTGTAGTCGGCGGAACTGTCTTGGCATTGATCAATGTTACGGTTTTGGCAACCGCAATACGCCTGGAGCGTCGTTACCGAAGAAAATTAGAGCCTGATTATGATGAGAAAACACAGGGCGCAATTATGCTGTACTGATTTAAATAATGTTCCATTTCATTGGGAACACCGTATGTTTTTTTTTCTTAAAGATTGGCACATTTTTGCTAATCAATAAAGTTTTAAAAAAATCAATTAAAAACAAAACACTCAAATAATATCAAAGTTTGTGATGGTTGGAATCTCACTAACGAAGTCATTGAATGACAATTTTGAAATTTTCTTGAACTTTTCTGAAATTTTAACTTTTGTTCAAAAACAAAACCTATAAAACATTATTCAATATGTTTGTTGTTTAACATTATAAACAGTTAAAATGACATGAAAGACATCTTCTCAAGTTAGCTAAAATTTATTTGTAATTGCAATTTTGGCGTTGATTTTACTCAGAGACATACCAAGGGTCATGACAGTGACTTTAATTTGAATTAAGCGGCTTAGGCATACTTTTCAGGTGCCTTGATCATGGTCAGTGTCCAAAACAAAGTTTCAAATTTTAAATTCTTTTTAAAATGATCCCAAATTTTATGGAGAATCTGGTCTGCGGTGTAAATAGAAGAAAAAGTGGTCAACAATTTCAATCAATTAACAAGACTTTGTTTTGCGTGTCATGTCCCTAAGTATGTCTATTATGTTACTTAATCTGCATTTTATTAATATAAATTTTTACAACACAAATTGAAGTAAAATGTTTATACCATTTTTTTCCCAGATAACATACGCCATAATTAATGCCCTACTTTTTTAATGTAATTATTACTAAATAATTTTCTATGCAGTACATATTTGAGATCTTTTCTTAAATAAAACCATAATATTATTTCTCTAATGTAAGATACACTTTTCCATTAAATTTACACATTATTATATAATATTTAGATTAAGGTATGAATATATTTACTTTTCTACATGTTTATAATAAGATTTTTTTTTATGACATAACAATGACTTCGACAATAAAACTTATTTTAATTTTTTTTTTATTATCTTAATGAAGGCCCCTGACTGATTTAAAATGCTTATTCTTTATGAAATTTTTATTGGAATATAAAAAAAAAAGTAAAATAAGTAATAACAATGTCATCTCTTTTTTACTCTAACATTCTAACTGCTCGAAAAACGAGTGTGACCTTTTTTTGAAACCCTAATTATGGATGGTGGGTTTGGAGCCTAATAAGTATGGCACACTGCAAATGATATGATAAGAAACTTAAGACCGAGGATTCGTGGTGTACAACTGTCCAAGAACAATCGTTTCTCGTCTTCTCGACCTGGTTGCACTGAGCATTTAGTGGATGCTGTGTACTGAATCATCAGTGTCTACTTTCGGCGTGCTACCCGATTGGGAATCTTCGGAGACATTGCCATGAGCTACAATATGCTAAAATCAAGTAAAATAAATGGCAGAAAGACCAAAACATTATTTGTCTGAGAAGTACGCAATTTTGTACAATAGTTTCAATTCAAAACGCGATTTTGCCTTTGAAGGAATATTTTGTCTGAAAGGAAATTGTTTTAGAGATATTTAAAGAAAAAAATTGTCGAATATTTGTCTACAATTAAGTACGTTGTCAAATGAAAGGTTTTCATGATAAAGAAACTTTATTTTAAAATAAAAACATAAAACTATTGGCTTTCAGATTGACAACAAACATGCGAGTTTAATTGCAACAAGATTAAACTGCAGTTATGTTTTCAAAGCCATCGCTATAATATAATAAAAATTGAATAATAAAAAATTCAAAATTTGATTCTGGGACAGTCAATTTTTTTAAATCTTTTGACATGCTTATTAAACAATTCGAAGTTGTTAACTACCCAACAGAATTTTTAAATTACTTCATTTGGTATTTACCACCCGCTACAATACAATAAAATGGAGGCTCAGTGATTATTATGCTTCAAAACATTAATCGCATTGCAATGGTACGAAACATGGTTGAATTGAAGCTAATAAACAACGTGATCGAGGCGACAATAATGAAGAAAAAAAAAACAGTGGTTAGAATGTTTGATTCCACGTATCTTAATGTTTCCTACAGACTTAAGTCTGTGTGTATTACCATTTAACTTTAGACGGCTTCAATTACCCGTGCATTTTTCTTCTGGTATTCGCGATGTCCATTAACAAATCATCAATAGGGACAACTGCCTTTTCACGTGTCGGCAGGACAAAAATGCGGCAGAGAGGGCCGATAGTATATAACTCCTTGATGTGTTCTTAAGCAAAGGATTTTTAAAAATGTCCTCTTTTTACTGCGAAAAATCTTTTTTTCTCCATCAACTTACTTTTTGACTTTGACTCATTTAACAATGTGTCTCAATATAATCTTTATTAATGTAGATGATCATGTTCAACAAAGATGTTTGTCTCATCAAGGATTACTTTATTGTGGTAGGAATTATTAGTAAAAAAAAAAAGATAGAAAAAACGCGTACAGAGACTTTTTGTTAAACATTATAATAACATAAAGTTCAAGGGTAAAATATGGTTTATACATAGATAATAAGCATATTAAAAATTAGAAGAGTTGTGTTTTTGGTGTGAGATAAATCCGAAAACGTAAATTTTTTTTGTCTTCATTTTAAAGGTTGGGTGTGATGATGGAATAAAAATTGTCTTAAGATAATACTACAAAAACCTATATTAGTTTAAATTTATTAACCCATTCGAGAGATGTAATGCTTGCAAGACGAAAGGACAGATGATACAAAAATTTTTTTTTTACTTTTACTTTACAAAAAAAAATTAAAATACTTTTTTTTGGAAATATCCTCCTACTTCACAAACTTATATTGTTAAGTTTGGTCAAGCATCTTTGGAACTAAGGCCAAAACAAACGTACTGACATACATTTTTGGCCGCACAGACATTTGTTTTTCAACCACTTTTTTCCAGGAGATCTGTTTCAATTATGTCATTAGAATTTTGTCACAAACGTCGGATGTCGGATGTATATCTAATTTTTTTTAAAGGCCGATCTGCTGGGTATGTATATAAACTAAAAACAAGAAACGTAGTTTACCAAAAAGCATAAAATTGAGCGTATTTTTATCCCAATTGCAATTTTTTTTTGTTGAAGACAAAAAGTAGGAAATTGTCATAATACGAAATAGCTTTAATATTAACAATAAAAAATTTCCAAGCTAAAAATTAATTACGTCAAAACCCAGTTCACCACAAAGAGATGTCATTTTAACAACATAATGGCATAATATGTACTATAATTTGAAATTTCGCTAAAAGGGCTATTAAGCAAATATTTCGATTTCGGGCGAGACGAAGTTCGCTGGGTCCGCTAGTCAATAATATATGTATCTACAATAGTATGATAAAAACAACACACGCAAGCACTCGAAAATTTAAAAAAAAATTTAATTTAAATAAAAATTATGTTGCTTTAAGTTTAAAAACTATATATATATATGTAAATTGTTTTACACAATTGTTGACCTGCAAAATAACAAAATACTGTAAATTTATAAATTATACATAAAATTCAAACAATAACAATAACTTATAATGCAATGCAATATTTCAACTTCATAATAGTTCCCAAATACTATTAGCGTACACCCCAAAAATGGACTGCCGTCCACTGAGGTTATTCTCTAACAAAATGTGGTGTTCCTTTTACTTATTTCTCCTAAGTCCAAATAGAGAAAAAAGTGCAAAAAAAACTATCCATCCGCAAATCACCAGAAAGCCGTCGTACACCTGACTATTGTTAATATGCCAACCGCGTTGGATAATATTTCTCATTGACTTGCTAGGGACTGTAAACGGAAATACTCGAGACACCATTTGCAGTATTTTTGGCATGCCTTCAACTGGCCACAGCAGGCCACAAAAGATAACCATCGGATAAAAGGTTCCAGTCGCCACAAAGTTTGCCATAGTGTGTGAATTGCAGAAAATCGAAATCATCAAACCTGCGTAAAGTATTGTAATTAGATAAAAGTCACGAAATTACATTAATAGTCTTTTACAAAATATTTACCAAATTGCAACCCTGAAAATGATACTAATAAGAGCAGGAATACTAGAGATGCTTTGTCCCCTTGAGGTGATAAGAAGAGTGCAACGAAAATGACCACTTCCAAACACTGCACAACTGAAATGATAGTGTGAATAATCACGTGGGCTGTAAGAAGCTCGGTAGTTGAGACGCCAGCGATAAGTGTTCGTTCCCAAATTCCGTCAATGCGATCAGAAATGAATACCGTTGAAGTAATCAGCGATGCCAAAAAGAACAGCATTCTATGGAAACAAACGGTAATTTAGCAACAGTCGCAACTTTAATTAAAAAATATACGCACGTAAGAATTACTCCTGGCGCCGCGAAATCCCTAAATTCTTGATTGAGTGTTCCATAAATGGGTTTCTCTAAATTCACAGGTCCGCTTCCGAGTTTCATCTGGTACTCACAATCAGTCATCAAATCGGTGGAGAACTCTACGTAAAGCTCCCTTAATTTTCGCTCCAGATAATATGTTAGCTGCTGATTGGTCATATCTAAATGTATTTGAATTTCTCGATCGTCAATCGATTCATTGGAAGACTTTCGACCGTTTACAAGAACTTCTTCAACGGAAGCAGAGAAATTTGGTGCAAAATAAATGTACCCGATGATGTCACCGTTTCGAGCAGCAGCATATGCTTCCTCCTGAGAATCGTAATACAGTTTATGAGCTATCGTTGTGTTGATACCATTGACAAAGCGACAGCTAATCCGATATAGATCACACTCGTAGTCATGTACAAATGTGGTTACGAGCGAATCGTTGTGGCATTCTCGAAAGTTTGTCACTTCTGAATTTACTACACCAAGCTTCAAATCTTTGGGATGTCCGCCGACAGCAAAATAAAAGCAGCTCAATTGTAGAATTGGAAAGACAATCATAAAAATCATTCCCCTATTGAAATTTAAATGTTTTTTTTTTATAAAAAATGTATCCAAAAAACAAACAATCCTAAACTTACATTCTATTCCTTAAAACTTGCATTGTGTTTTTGAACAAAAGCGCTTTCATTCGTCTGGTGGAAGTATTTGGTGATCGTCTTTTGGGTTTAACTTCGACAAACCGCTCTTCAGATTTCTTATCACCCTCCGCTTCGCGGAATTTATCCTCTGCTGGTGTAGAATGAGTTATACTAACTGGAGCGTCCATGGTACTTCTGGACAACGATTGAATTGATAGAGTAGAAAGTGGTTGAGTTGGTTCATTTAGTTCTCCCTGTTTCTGGCACATTTCCAAAAAGGCGTCTTCCAAATTTAATGTATTAAAGCTGCTTAATATAGATTGGGGAGTATTTTCTGCCAAAAGCACACCATTTCTCATCATGCCAATCTACCAACAGGAAATAAAAAATATCGGCGTTACCGTCAGCATTAATAAAAACCAAATTCACCTGGGTCGTAATGCTAATGTTTTAAAGCGCGAACGTACCATGTTTGCCTGACGTGCCTCCTCAATGTAATGTGTCGTAATAATCACGGCTAACTTACTATTGCGAGTTGTGTCAACAAGAAAGTCCCAAATCCTAAAAAAATTGTGTCTTAATGCATTAAATGACTCATGCAACGAAAATCAACAACATACTTCTCTCTTAACAACGGGTCCAAACCAACTGTTGGCTCGTCCAATATCAAGAGCTCGGGTTCGTGCACCATGGCGCATGCAAACGAAATGCGTCGCTGCTGCCCACCCGAACACTGACCCACAAGACGATCATCATCCATTGGGAATTCCATCAAATCTTTTAGCTGTCGGTATCGCTCTTCGATTCTTTGCTCTGTCATATCGTAGATTCGGCCAAAGTAAAACAAAATCTCTTTGATGGTCATTTCTGCGGTCAGGGCAATGTCCTGCGGCATATAACCTACACGATTACCCGGAATTCCGGAACCCGGAACACCTGGACTGGAACCCAATACATTTATTGAGCCACTTTTCAGTTTCCGCTGTCCGACAATGCATGACAGCAGTGTTGTTTTACCGCATCCCGAAGCACCGAGAAGACCGTATCTATGAAATCAAATGTGTTACGTTATTCACAATAAATGCATATTAGGTCGTATATGTAAACAAACATGCTTCCTCGTGGAACATTCATGTTTAAGTGGTTAAGGATGACATTCTTTTTGGGATCATTTTCCTTTCCATAGAACATGTAACCGGACGTCACCTCTACTGCCGTCATGATAACTTATGTCTGCAATTAAATAAGGCTTTTTAAAATGTATACAACATAAATTTCTCAAAATGGTACATAAGAAGAAGATTTATTCTTCCCAGACAACATCTATACCCAGACGAATTAACTCACATAATGTTCTAGTACTAAGGTTAAATATATCAACTATAAACATTTCTTAAAAACTCTTATAGTTGGTGCGATGACAAGAGTACATATACTTATATGTACTATTGTCATTCTTGTTTTTGACAAAAAATCGAATGAAGAGGAAAAACGTTTTGACACCCCCGAAACCCAAAAAGTGGACGAGAAAAATTGCTTATATCACAACAAATGTATGCAAGTACGTATTAGATAAGATTAGTATGTGATAAAAGAGAATATTTATAACACACACGCGGCAGGGAGAGCCGGCGCAATAGTTATATACGTACAACACCTTAATGTGCGCTCAACCCATTTTTTACCACTTTACTCTTTAAATAATTAAAACAAATGTTGTGAATTATTAAAAAAATAAATGTTTTGTTGTCCATAGTCCAAACTTACATGAAAAAATGTTCGCGCAGGTGAACAACACAGATATACGTGTATTATCGTAGCTCCGAACATTTAAATGTGTAAAAAATCTTAAATGTGATGTCATTTTGCATGTTTCAAAAAATATTATTCTAATTATAGTTGCACTTCATAATATTTTACAATTTTTCAATAAAAAAAATCGAAAGTTATTAATGAAAACGTCGATTTTTTTCATAAAAAAAAACATATTTGGATTCTTTGGGTCCTTATGAGCTTAGAAAAACATGTAAATAATAGGCTAAGCAAGGGAATTTAATCAATAAGTAATTTTTTTTTCATGTACCAAGAAAAACTCAATTTTCAACTCAAAATTGTTTTTTGACCTTGACACATTTAACAAACTTGTTTGGCTCACTTAGAACTTTATTTATGTATAAGATTAAGAAATATTTGTCGAAAAATAAATCGATAGCAGAGCCAAACCTCTCTATATCAACAAAAAATAGATTTTTCTTTAAAAATTGTTTTTTCATTACGGCCTACAATAATGAAAAATATAGTGGCTAAAAAAAGTTAACAAAAAACAATTCTTGTAACTATAAAAAAAAATTTGTTGTTATAGAAAGAGTCTTCGCTCTGCTACATGTGAAGAAGTTAGTTTTGACTATCATTAACAAGTATATTGTGTTTACGCTGTTTTACAACATATATTTAGTATGTGTTCTTCAATTTGGTACTAACCATCTAAATTCTAAAGTATTTACGTAAATTTTTGTACTATTTCAACAATAAATTTTATAAAATACATACATATATTAAAATGCGAGAATCAAAAAACTTCATTTGCGTTTGAGATAGAGAAATGTTTTTAAGTTTACAAATTCGAAATGCGTCTCTCTGACGAAATTCAAACATTAAACACATAACAATAAATTACTTCTTTGTGCAAAACACTCCAAACTTAGAATTGCAATTATATAAAAGATGTGTCAGCAATTTTCTTGTTTATTATTCAATCTTCGAGTATGATTCAATTGCCTTCTACAGAATCTTATTAGTATTTGCATAGTAACGTGTGAACTAAGAATTTATTTATTTTAAATATAAGTTCGTCTAACATTTGAATGTCCATGATATTCCGTGCAAATAATCACATGCTAACTGAAGTCAGCAACGTCAAAAACGTTCATTTTTTTATCTTACAGATGAAAGTTTAAAATAAATTTTAATATAAAATGAACTCGCAACTAGTAAAAACCGGGCGTTTTCGCGTTTAATAATTGTTTACCTTTGCGAATGTCACATATTTAGTATAAAATGTGTTGCTACCATTCCTAACTATTAAAAGTATACACTTTTAAATGAGAACTGACATTTATAAGCAATAGAAGAATAAATTTGTTTAAAAAAATGTTGAGGAGAAATCATTTTCATTTTGCATTAATCCACTTTAAAAAAAAATTGGAAGGTATTTCGCATTCGGATGAACCAGCGCAGCGTTAAAGACATTGTTCCATTTTTGGCATTTCTGATGAACGCAATGTTTTTTTTTATTTCATGTCTAACAAAAAGTTTACATTTAAATAAAATCATGTTGGTATGAAGAACCTCGGCTTCGTCAAGACTCAAGAGTCATTCACTCGGATGAGTCATCTGAGGTAAAATCCATGAGTTGTTCATGATCACAATAATTTTATGCAAAAGCCTGAGCAAAAAGGTCGCAAATTTCTCTAGAAGATTGGTCAATAATATATATGGAACTGAGCTTTGATTATAAATAGGATTTGATTTGATGTCACATTGAATTTTATATATATATAATTTTTGTAGAGAGAGTCATTCAACTTATTAAATTTTTTTCTGAGTAATTTTTAAGCATCATTGTCAGTGGTATAAGATCTTCTACTTAACTTATCGCGCTTATTCTTTATGGACATTAATTCTTTATTGAATCACGGTGAATGCGAATTTATCTTGATTATATGAGTAGGTACGAAAACTTCAATTTCAGAAGTATCACTATATCTGTATAAAACTTTAAGCCACTCAATGTCAGATAAGTAACAATTTAAAGCATCATAATCAGCTCGGACGAAATTCCAACAGCGAGGACTGTAAAACTTGAATGAATAGAATTCAATGAACATTTAATAATATATAAGCATAATGAGACATATCAAGAGAAACCATGTAATCATCCGAAAGTGTAATGGAGATGTCACAATGTCAGAGACAAAAAACGAGAAGGCGATAATATGTGTTTTAAGAAATATTTCTGAAGATGTAGATTTGAGACCACCTGATCCCAAAAAAGTTGTCTAGAAAAAATGTCCGTTCGTCCGTCCGTTAGGTTGGAACACGCAGATCTTTCGACATATACAATATACATGTCAAATTTTCCAAATCTTAGCCGTTCATATATTTTATAACCAAGAAATTAATTGTTTTTGTCAAGCTATTGACGAAAAACTAGGTTTTATTTTAACTATCTCGAAAATGGTTACGACGATTTTCTTATTTTTAAACAAATTTTTAGACATTTTAAGCGTCTTTTGACATATGTCACGTTTTCCAAATCTTCGTTCAAATTTTATAACCTTAAGAGTAATTTTTCTTTGCATATCATGAAATTGGACTTATATGAAATCTTGCACCGGCTCTCCCTGCAACGTATTTTTTAGTTGTTATTTTTTAATAGGTAGGTTTTGAGATCAATCTTATAGGGCAAATGCGTAATTGAAACACCCGGACTTAGATTTTTCAAGAATTAATTTATATATAATATGATTTTTCTGAACATATTAAGGTCAAGAAAAGAGGAGTTCAGCCTCTGCTATTTATGAAACGGTTAACTTTTAGTTTCTGACATAACTTTGCGAAATATGTCAAGATCAAACAACAATTCCTTCGAAAACAATACAACCATTTTAGCTATAAAAAGATCGATACATTTTCAATAGCTTGTTTTATAAAATATGTAATATATAAAGTTATTACTAATATTATTGTAATGTCAATTTATGATTAAATGATTTTTTTTTATTCAGTATAAAACTTGATTTTGAAATATTGACTATATGTATATTCATAATTAATTTGGCCTTGCACATCGTTGGCATGAACTGGCAAATGTTGTGAGCGCGCTTGTTTATTTGAAAAATGGCTATTCAGTGATAAAAATATTTTCAATAATATAATGTATACAGTTTTTAAGTAATATTATGTTATTTTATAAAGTAAAATTATTTAAAAAAAAAAATGTTATTTTAAGATAAATGTATAGTTATAGTCCAATCTCCATGCACAAGGATGGAGGTTGAAATCCTTCATCAACCTAATCTGAATTTGTAAAATAAGTATAAAAATCCTTAGGCATTTTCTTATGTCTCGTCGCGTCGTTAAGTGCAAAAATCAAACAACAGAAGGCCAATCTAATATATGTTTTTTTCAAGAGTATATATTAGGTATATAACTATTAAGTGTTGTTCATGCACATATGTTTAGCGTTTTCCGTTTTATAAATATTAATATAGTCGTATTATTATTTGAATGACTAATTTTATTATTATAATTACTACAGCAAGAATGAAATGTAAATAAACAGAATATAAATCTTGAAACTTAAGTTAATGTAAGTACAGTATTGCGTGTGAAACAGTAATTATAATAAAGGTAAATGTATTGGAATTAGACAATGAATTTTTAATGCCATTCTCGAAAGCATGATTTGCGTTTATGAACAGACTTGAATAAGTAATGCATTGAAACAATATATTTTTATTCATTGATAATTAATCAGAAGCTTTAGTGGGATTACAAATACAAATTCTATTTCAAAATAAACGTGTTTGATTATATAAAACAAGTGTTTTTATTTTCATGTATACGTAATTTTTGTTTTTTTGATTGGAGGTATTTTAACTCTTGCGAGTAAGCACCTTATACGATCATCTTTTACCTTCAATATAATCAATTTAGAATTACAAGTGTTTATTTGCATTTTTCATAGCATTCTCAATTGCCACTACTTGACGGAACTGCTACGAGTTGTCTTAAAAATTATTATTATTTAGCATTCCTGGCTCCAGCGATGATTTAAGTAAGTATAATTCACAACTAAATCGGCTATAACATTTTAAACATTTAAAAAACAACTTTTTGACTTTGGTGACTAGCCTGTTTAATAAAAAATCAATACAGATACACTTGCAATATTTTGTACAAAAAGGACATTGTCAAATCTAAGATTTTCGAGATAAAGATTTTCAAAATTGTCCCAGTTAAAAGAAATTAGGATGAATGCAACGGGTTTAAGATGTTGTATTTATACATTAAAGACATATTTTTCAAAATGTGATAATTTAATAAATAGTCTTACACCGAGCTCATATAAAACAAATTGATCCGGAAGGCATATTTTATCACCTTGAAAAGTTTTGCAGAGTTTTTAGTAAGTTATTAGTTAAGGACCTGTTTTGTAAACCAAAACGTTTTCTACATATCTCCTTAACGAAACACAAGAAATTAAGGTTAATAAAATTTTAAACAACGTTAGTTAATAATAAATAAACCTTTTAGTGAGGTAATAAAACGAAGAGGGTTTTGATGAATTGCAAAGTATAATCGTAAACGCATAACAGCTATTAAAAAATGTTTTATAGTCGCATGTTTTCCGGATATTACGATTTCATAACATTTTATTTTCGGTTTTTTAATGAACTTTTTTTTAAGTTGTATATGACTCCGTCAATGTTATTATAATTACTATTAAAACTGATAAGCATTCCTGATAAATATTCCTGATAAATCATTAAATATGTAAGTACACTTGCGTGTCATGGTCAAATCAAATGATCAAGTTCATTTTTTCTGCATTTGTGGTGTTGTTTGACAAAAGATAATCAGACCTGAATAATTAATTTTTCTACAAACACATAAGTGAAATTCACGCGACCAAATGTAATCTTAAACTGAACGTCAACTCTCGCCAGTAACCATTATAATAAAAAAAAAACTATAAAATTTATTAGGTTTTGTTGTATACAGATTTTGGCAGACGGTGGTTTTTGAAACCTCAACGCGTAAAAGTGCGTCTGCTTTGAGTAAGCCACCTCAACCAAAGCAAGCCTCAAAGACCACAACCGAAAGACTGTTACTTTCTTTTGGTCCACTTTTCTTCTTACTTCACTCTTTGTAGTTTTCGTTTACACATAGCCGTAACATTTCGGACATAATCAAATATTTGTGACATAATATTCTTTTTATTCTTTGTTCGTAATACGTAATTTTGGAGTTTATTTCTTTTTCGATCGGTCGGAAAGCGAATTCGGCTATTGTGTAATCGCATATGCACGGGCTTAATTTGTAAAAAAGCTGCCAGTTTTGCCTTCCCCCGTCGCGTCCCGTCGTCAATTTTGTTTTGCTGTTTCCGTTGTAATGCCTTTTTGCTTTTCCTATTTTTACAATTCACTCGGTGAGAAAATTCACGAAATACATGGCTTTTGTTGTGCAGATGCAGTATTGGCCGGACGCTAAATGTATGGCGAAAGACCTGCACGGTGTACAGCGCTCATCACACTTATCTTGGTGGCATATGATTTTAATTACAAATAATATGTTCAAATTGTACTTTGTTGAAACAGTGCCCATTGTTACTTATGTTTAGTTGGTATGGCACAAACACAAACTCTTTAGTCTGAACTTATAATGTCAAATCAGTTGCAATCTTGTCACAAAATCTGAGCATCTGATATTATCGCAAAGTTTTTTTATGAATATACCGAACGTTTAATATAAATAATTAAAAATAGTTTTTGACTAAACTGCTTTTATTAAAACAGGAAGTAATTTAAAAAGACATTACGTAACATAATTGATAAAATATAAAGTGTATTTTTCAACGAATTCTTTAGACTTGGACAATCCCTGAGTTGAGCAACCGCAATGTGATATGTAATGTAAGATATTCATATATAATCTATAGCTAATGTTGATTTATGTACTCGTAACTTGGTTAAATGTTACTTAATTTCTTGCCTAATATACATTTTATTGGGGTTTTTTACTTGCGAAAACCAACCAAAAAACTTCATAAAATGTCGTCAATTTAGACTTTTTTGTTTCCGTTTGCAAATGTTAGCACTTTTCATCAAATAATTAATAGTCAAAAGAGGAGCATCTTGATCTCACCCATGGTCACGATTCATTCTGCTCACTTTTATCTGTAGCCCAATGTCAATATCATATGTTTCAAAGTCAAATATTTTTCAAGATTGTTAGTTTAGGCTCTTCAAACAAAGGCATACAAAGTTTTTCGTTCAACTCAAAAACATAAGCACATTACGAATAGAACTTCAAATTTGCAATTATGTGTTCAGTTCTTATAGTACATTTAGCATATCTAAAAAGTGAACTTAAACAAAATATTATCGGAAAAATCTTTGTTTAGTTAAAATATTAAATTCGCAAGCGAACAACTATCCAAGAAACTAAATTTTATATTATAATTAAAAAAAAAGTGAAATCAAAAATCACAGTCGTAACACAATTTGGAATGAAAAAATTGAAAGTATATAATATATTTATGTTAAATAAAAACAATTAGTTATACTTCTTTTAATATCGATCCATTATCGGTACAAATGATAAGTAATTTATATACTTCGTCAGTGTAAATTCACTTTAAAAGTTTGTAAACAGTAAATAAAATAAATTTAAATTTAGATTTATAAATTTTATGTTTGATTTGTGTCCTAAGTCATAAATTTAAAAATCAATACCCAAAAGTATCACTAATTATGGTTTAAATGACCCTCTAGAGTCAAAGTATCGCGAGCTTTTAATTCTTTGGTCGATGCACATGAGCCAGGTATTACTAAAAAGGCATTTAAAGATAAAGCTTAAATATGTCATTTTTTAACAATTTTTTAAAATGCTTCATTATCAGGAATTTATGTATTATAAAGTTTTGATCAAGGAAATAAATAAATAAATCACATACTTTATTCGGTAATCGGTTAAATGTGATTTTTTGAAACACACTGTTCATTGTGCAAAAATGCAATTTCCTATAAACTCAATATGTTACGTGAAGTAATGTTAAAATCTAAGAGAAATATGTGTGATCATCCGCTGAATTTATGATTTTAAAAATATTTGCGTTGGTTCTGAAAATTAACGGCGTAATAGAACAGACAACCTACATGATAAGTCGTTGTTTTATATGTAATATGTTACGCTATCATTTACAATTGATTGCGTAAGATTGATTCCAAGGTAAAAAAATGCACATTTCATTAAACAATGGCTAGCGTTGTTAAATATAATATTTGTAATATATAATTTGGTTTAATTGTCCTGTTTAAGTTGTTAACTTAATTGTTTATTGTTAAACAAAGGTTAAAATCACAATTTAAAATCATTTCTCATTTTTAAATTATATATATTATAATTAGTTCTTCACATTTTTCGAAGAAAATAGCAATTGCAACAAAATAAGATTTGCAATGGATTTTTATATAAAATAGTTTATTCGTCAATTTTATATTAATTTAATAATGATGATAAAAATAGTCAATCATGTTGAATAAAAAACATCTTTGAATTATAGTTTTGTTTTAAACTGCGAATTATGCCAAAGAGACTGAAACATACTTATATTTAAAAAAATTTAAAATTCACAAAACTAGGTAAGCTAGTACGATGACATAAAATTGTTAAAAGAATAATTACATTGCATAATGGAATCCATTAGAGTTGAGTAAAGCATTCATCGCAGGTTAATTAAATACAATACACTCGTAGTTTAATCTTTATTTTTTGTCTAACTACTGCCGGCACTATTACTTACAGGTAACATTACTTTATTTGTTTCCAGAAAATAGTGCTCAGTGTGTGTTTTTAGTTATAGCATCGCGTTGCGGACTGTGATTTGCAAACATCATAAATTCATAAACTTTCAACACAACGATTTCGCAACATTTACTGCAGAAACCTTTCAACTCTACAGGAGTACCAAAAAGGAGTTTTCCAATCATTTTTTATGTATTATTGAGTTGTCGAATATTCATCAGAGTCAGTTTGACATTATAAGTTTTTGTATTGATAACCCCTAAACGGTTTTTATTCAGAGAAAATTCATGAGAACATTTGACTTTATTTTATGATAATAAAAATTTGGCAATGACGTTTTTCAATCCAATTGCTAACTTTGTTGCCATTGAGATTTATGAATAATGAATATGTGATATCAAACCTCCTAACTTATGCTCTACAAGAGCATGACATTAATGAATCTGAAAATGGCTACAATTATTATAAATATATTCAGTGCATTAGTCTCAGATGATTTTTTCATTTCTTAAATTCATTTAATGATTTTTTCACAATTTTAATAAAATATGTTTAATTACTTTTTTGTAGTTTTTCAATGACATGCAAGAGAAGTTAATCCACTACAAAAAAAAGAGTGTCCATACACAATCAAGTTATTATTGCACAAGCGAATTGACGTTAACCGAACCACTCTTTTGCGATTCACACTAAGCTCCAACTGACTATTGCAACACAATGCGGATTTTTTTTACAACACGAACCAAAAAGCGAACCTTCCACGACCGAAGCTCAATCAAAACTGCGGACTGAGCTAAGCTAGTGCATGATGCTTTTACTCCCAATTATTTCTTATACGTCTCTGTTAGCACTTGGCAGTTGGCACTTGTCAAACCACGAGGTCGGGAGGGCTGGCGCGAACAATTAATACGAACTGCACGGTGGTGTGAAACCAATATTTGTTCAAAAAAATTAACAGACCCTAAACAACCAATCTTGAAAAATGTTACTAGAATTGGATTTATTAAGGACATTTGTAATGTCAAAATTTTCATAGAATGTCTTGGGAATATTTGTTGTGCTTAAAATATTATTGAACATTTCGTACATGAATCATCTTATGATCATGATCGCCAGCTCGCCACACCGCGCCGCGCCGCGCCGCGCCGCGCTGTGCCGAGCGCCAAACACGCTCACCATTCATCACTCGAATTTCTTTGGAGTTTGGACCATCTGTGTCTTGGAGTTTTTACTTTTGTGATATTCGTTACATAATGTGGAAGCACGCATCTTGAAAATAGTATAGAAATAATAATGTTTATTTTATTTGGACCACTTGCATATTAGCAAGTTAAGTTCATTTTTAACCAGCATTGATATTTCCGAATTTGCTTTCAACTCTTTCACATGCGCACAACTGCCGCTGGCCTCATGATCTGTGTGTTCCGCGATTGACCTGATTTGTCATCTTGTTTCGTGTACACCACGTTTAACGTATGCTGACTTTGGTATGTGTTGCACTTTCCGAGTAGCCATTTACTTTTACTTTTATTTTGTTGGTAGATCTTACAACGCTCAGTTTGTGCACTTATATTAATAGATGCGTCAAATTTACTTAAAACAAAAGTGATAAGTCGACAATTGTAAACTAGGATCAACATTACATGCGTTCCGAAAAAAAGTTATACATCCTATATATACATCGTAATTTGTCTTAGCATTAATATTCGATCAATTGATGTTCGTTTTTTATATTATATTCAAACTTGACACCGGTACACTCCGTTTTATACATCTTGTGTTTTGTTGTTAAATCGGTTGCACCATAATACGTTACGCAACGTAATGAGTGCACGAGCATATTAACACTTTCTTAAATGTAGTTGGTAATACACATGTAAAACAAAACGCAATGTCTTTAGAGTTGCATTGTGAGTTCTGACTTTGTCGACTTATAGTTAATGTCCCATTGGTCGAGCGCGACATTGAATTTCAACGGGGTAAATTTTAATCCTCAAATTAATTGCTATTGCTTATTATGTCATAGAAATATGTTATCAAATACCGAAGGAGAGGGGGGGGGGGGGTTGTTTCGACTCTTCCCATACATATGCACATTATTTTAGTATATTCTTGGACAGCCACTATCTTCTATGTATTTCAAAAATTTACCATATTTTATTTGTATCAACGCAACGGGTGCCGCTTTAAGGCCGTTTGTTGGTAGAATCTTTGTGGTTAGAGTCACAAGGGTATGAAGGAAATTCCGACTGAAAAAACGTCGCTATTAAGTCCCAATGGGGGCTCAAATCATGAGGTAAATAAACATTTCAGTGGCCCACCTAAAATATCAAAATAATATAATAAAATATTTTATTAATAGTCCCTACCGCAATTCTAGTACGTATAATATTCCTATGTTGCCATATTGTTCAAACTATTTACATCTATTTGTAGCGATCTTGGTTTTGATGTAGTTAGTTTTTTGCTTGGATAATTATTAATATTTTTTTTTTTTTGCTATTTCGTTTCTTGATATGACGGTTTCATTTTTTTGGTAAACTAGGTTTTTCGTTTTCTTTGGCATAAACAAATAAAAATGAAGGTTTCCGACACCTGAACTATCGACATACATACATAAATGCAGTTGTCCATGCGCAAAACATGGAAATTCCTAGTTAATTCCTCAAACTTGCAATGACTGACTATTGTTATTGGCGACATCGTTTTGAGTGACTCTCTCATTGTCTCTCTCATTTGCTGCTTATCTCTCTCTTTTTTGTTAGACACACGACTTTTGTCTGATCCCTAATTAATGAATCAAATTATTTGTAAAGTGCGAGGTGTGATAGATATATATAAATTACTAGTGGACCCCGCGAATTTCATCAAGATCTCATATATTATAAATTTCTAGCTGTGCAAAGATTACTTTTTTAGTCAAAATGTGACTAAGTCAAAAAACGCGTAAAATAAAGCTGTTTAACATAATTAAACAAAAAAGGAAATCGCCGTAATCGTTTGAGAGATAGTTAAAATAAAATATCATCACAACACTAAACATCAATAGCTTGACAAAACCACGCGGCAGGGAGAGCCGGCGTAAGAGTTATACGTCTAAATGCTACACCAAATTTTTGCAGCTAAAATTTATATTATTTTTTACTAAAAGTCGTTTTTGACCTTGAA
>JANSTS010006575.1:0-19251 GCA_026546915.1 Sylvicola fuscatus
GAAACGCAGAGCGAAACAAAAAGTTACGGAAAATGTTCAATGTTCCAACTGAATATAAAATATCAATATTTAAATGGTAAATTATGCAATCATTGGAAATTTTCTTTAACTTGCTACAGCACCGTATTTTCCATTCAATTAGATGCTATAATAGACGTCGGTCGTGTCGCTTCAAATAATCGTCGAATTCAGTCCACTTTATGTATATTAGATACCACTTGAATAATTAATTGATTGAATTCCGAACACAAGCAAAATTTTGTCAATATATTAAATTGATCGCCGTTGAACTGTACTTTTCCATACTTCGTTCCGCATTATCAATTCCGGAACAGCGCAAATGCCTAGCCCAATGTAACATATCGCAATTCACAATGGCCATTAAACAAACTTAATTAATTAACCATATTATTACAATGCACTCGGCACGTAAGCCACTAATTGTGCGCATCACGTTTATTTATGTTTGACATGAGTACCACTGAAGCCGCAAAGATTCCCCATTCGGCGTTTAGCCAGATCACTTCTGTCATCCTTCTGATTCCTGCCGGAATGACATAATTACAAATTTATTATGTCTAGTCGCAGTTTCTTATGTGATCCAATGATATCCCTTTGCAGTTATTAATATTAATTATATATTAGTCTATAAACTTGGGTTGGAGTTTAGCAGGTTTAAAGCTCTTATGCTTGTTATCAATCACTACGGCGAACTTTGTACATATGTATATGTTTATTTAAAAGAGTACAACGCAGGCTTTTTGTATACAAGAGAAAACAAATATAAATAAATGTGCCTCCTCTTGGTGGCTATTATTGAGATCGAGAGTAAGAAATATAGATAATAGGTTAGTTCTCAAAATTGCATAAAAGCTTGCAGAGAGCAGTTTCCAGTAGAGCACGAAATCAGAATTAATACTTTTCCTTTACATATGAAAAGCTCAGCGTGAGCAACTGTTTACGGGAGAGAATACCGCGCGACGCAAACATTTTCTCATTCTCTCCCCCTTTTATTTACCCATATTGTATATAACAAGTTTTACATAAGTTGGGGGCGCACTGCATGAGCGCAGAGACGGTCGGCAACAGTAACTGAAAGCTCTTCGCTGGAGACGAGTTGAATTTTCGTGCAGCTCTTACACTTTGTTTTAATGACAAACTTCTCAAATACTGTTAATTTACTTGTTAGCAATATTCGTCCGAACAGGATTAGTTTGGTTTTGAATGCCATTCAGTGATGTTCTCTGGTGACAATTAAGTGATTTAAAATTGACAAATATAAAATGTTTCAAACAACTAACTGTTTTATATCGATAATCCTTTTTTAATGTTAGTTCTGAACAAAGTGTTATGAGTGTCGGTTTAAAATAGGACAATAATATTTTGGCGCCTAAAAATAGTGACAATTGTGTGTGGGAAATTCCTATTACAACTCCCGAAATAATATCACGTGAAATCTCCGTAAGGAGCATCTAACAATTCCGGACAAAGGTAAATTTAATTTCTTCGATTATTGTCGGCTTTGTTTTTTGACTCCCTTTGTGCATATAGTGAAAAAAGGTACAGACCACTGTACATATGAATTATAAAAAAATAAACCATAAAACATGTAGTCGAATGCACGACGGAAAAGTCGGGAAAAATCGATTTCCATCACTTTTCTATACACACAACGCGCGTATTCTCATATGTTTAGGATTCAATGTTTTCTTTTTTTTGTCAATGCTTGTTCCGTTATTTAAGCGCTTCATATTTTTCCCTGTCTTTGCATCCCCCCATTGTGTGTGAGCTTTTTTACGGTCCGCATTCAATGGATGAATAGAGGTGGCAATTAGATAAGCATATATTCATTGAATGAGTGCTGACTGCTGAGTGTGTGCGTGCGTTGGCGCGACTCAATGTATGCAGTGCACACAGGATACTCGCCTGTAAATATATCCGTATTCCGTCTCTAAATGTGTGTCGGCTCTCGCCCCTATATGACCGCTTCAATGGGGGATTTTGTGTGTATATATAGACAAGTTTCAACAGTTGGGACTTGCGACGAATAATTGTGCTAAGGGAGGCTCGAAGGATAATGTACGATAGATAGGTATACGTGTATGCATGGATTTTAGAGCACATTCAAACCGGAAGAGGAGTGACAATTCGAACATGAAAAACGGCAGGATAGCAAAAATCAATTTGAAATTCAAGTAAATGTTGTTGTCCTACTTTCGTACAGAAAGTGCAATGCACTTTGGAATTTATTGAGAACACTGGCAGGATATATGGCGTATTTTGTTTTTGGCCAAGTTTCGAATCATTTATCTGAAGGAGTCCTTTTCAACTGTCACAATACAATTCCGCATGAACCTCATAAATTTTCAATGCCTTGCTGTCGATACATTTGTGTGACGAATAATTGAACTGTTCTCGGCGATGTTACATGAACAGCTTGAAAATATGTCACAACACAAGTTTACTGATAAATAATTTTCACACGCTTCTTCACATTAGAGCACACGAACATTCGTTATCGAAGTGCAGGTAATATGTTTAAAACATTATTCTCGTACATAGCCGGCATAATATAATATTTGCAAAAGTTTTGCGCGCATAACTCACTCCTTGACACAAGTGACACCAGCGCGCCATTGAGGATACGTGAATGCATGCTCATTACACAAAATGTTCTCAAATACTCGACGATTGTCACTTGAGATGGGGGTGGCGGAGCGGGGGAGGGGGGATAAAAACATTCAAGTGGCCGTTTGCATCACATTTAATCACTTTAAACTCTTGCGCCAAACTGAAATGTCATGGAGAACTTTAATCTGTAATTTGCAAGGACGAAATGTGCCGTCGTTTCTTTGAAAGTTGTAATTTAAACTTTACATATTGGAGCTGTATTGTTGTGTGTCAAATAGTTGTAAGACGAGAGTCTTTAAATTGGATCTTGCAGACACACGCCAACGCAACTAACTGTGCGTTAAGGGTGCTTCAAATTAGAACGATATCCGTTTCGTAATCTCTAAATGACGCGCTTCATTGTTGTGTGTCAGTAATTTGCATGGTAATCGGAACTGCGTGCCATCGAATGGGGTCGATGGAAATGGAAGGGTTGGCAAAGGGCGGATCGGTTAGTTGTTAGCTGATCACATGTTGGGTGTGCAAAAATTGAGTAATTCAAACCGCAGGGCACTGCCTTTTGATCTGGTTTTCATACAATTAATTACAACATGTCAATATTATTCTAAACGGAAATGCTGATCACAAAACTAATTACGAAAAGGATTATACAATCGCGCTTCTAACTAAAATCTTTATGTACATAACGCTTCTATCATACAATGTAAGACAACATTTTTCACAAAGGAAATGAAAACAACTGCGATTTACATAACAAACAAATTTTATTGTAAATATTTGTTAAGAATTTTGAGTGTTAAATTAAGTCTCCCATTTCAATTGATAAACTGTTTTCTTTACAAAAACATTTTTTGATTAAACTGATGCATTCGACAATCAGAATTGACCTCGATGACGTCATTCCGATGAAGAACGCTTTTGATAAGACAACGATTGCCTGAAAGTATTTGTAAGAAATTTAAAAACAACCAAACATTTATCGGCACTCACACATAATATTTAATTCGAAAGACTAAGAAAGGCATAGGTCAAATGAATCTATCGCGCACTGATTGAATGAAAACATATGAGGAACAACAACAGTTAAATTGAACGCGATTTGCGCTGTTTTGTTTGGTGCAGAACAGACTTGGATGCCGCGAATTGTTATTCATCTGCGAGCTCAGATTAATTGAGAAATTGTTGAGGGGGTTTGAACCGGTTCGATGAGGCGTCTTATTCGGTTATGATTAATCAAAAACTCCTTGTAATTCGAGTTTATATCTAAGTTTCGTTGTCACGATGACAACATTTGCCTATAGTGAGTTAATTGAAACAACGCGATAATTGAATTATCGGTTCGAAAAGAGTTATTTATAGAACGACCGGTTGAACATCTTAAGATTTATTTCACATATAAAGTTTCATTGTGGCGCAAACATAATGTTTAAACCATACTCGAGTACACAATCACTTGAGCGATACAAAGCACTTAATGAATCATAACAAGGCTATATGTATCACACTACAATCCACATATGATCTCTGACTCGTTGTTTGTTAAAATTGCGCTCGGAATTCTGTTGCAAATCATTTTTAAATTCATTTAACGCTTCTCTTTGGCGGTTTTTCTCAAGACAGGGCTATTTTTAATCAACCAGCCATAACTTACTGGCTGAAAAACAATTGGAAATGATATTTTTCTTGGACTATTCCACAGCTGATGGATTCTTTAGGCGCCTGACGCCACCCTTTCGCTCATTGAATCACTTAAAATAGATGTCTTGTCGCTTTAGCTAAACACCATCGTCTTATTTCTGTGTTTGCCAATCTATTCTTAGCGCAAATTTATTATTAACGCATAGTTTATGCACTTTAGGCCAAACTGAGCGCGTCCGCTGCCACAAATAACAACATCTCGAAGTCGAGCGCGAACGTTCTCAATCGCATTCAGGCACATTTCTGCAATTGTCGCGGGGTGTGTGAAAATCAACAAAAATTGAGAAAACTGTGAAAATATGCTCGCTCAATTTGCGCAGTGGTTTTCCAAAAATGTTTAATTCGCATAGTAGAATTATTCTACTCGTTATAAGCGTTCGCGACGGCCGACAGTCGCACTTCCTTTCTGCACGCAGCTACGTCCCAGTTTGTGTTATTGTTGGGCCTGCGTCGACTTTTAAAATGCGATGCGCGAGCTTCTACATAAATAAATCGTAAATTTGTGTAATTAAGTCGCGTGTTAGAGCTCGGCCACAGCCAAACATTGCGCGGAGCCGGCGCGCCTTTTGAAGACTGCGTCTTTGACTTTGGCCACATTGAGTACAGTTTAATCGATTTTGTTTTATATGTGCGTTTAATTCAAATACACGTCATCTATTTATTTATTTACTTTTTAAATAAGAAGACAGAAATGAAATGGAAAAAGATGAGAATCACTGAATCTTGTGGGGAATGGCTTTTGTGGTGTTTACAATTAACGCGGCAAATTGCGTGGGGGCATCTTTAACGACATTCCATTTGGTTTCCGTCGGTCTATTTTCAAGTTTTATGGACCTAATTCAATTTTCCATATTATTTAAAGAATCAGACAGAAAGATCAATTGATTAAACGGATATTTGGTGGCTTAAGCTTTATTTCAATCTTTGCCAAATTAAATTGTATAAATATTTTAAACATAACAAATAATTGTCTGAAGCTATTAAGTTTAAGGATATTTGTGTAACTGTTTTCTTTTAATTCAAATTTAATTTTTTTTTATAAATTACACAAAAAAAAATTGAAACAAAACTTTATTCGGAAAATCAACTTGAATGGCGTCATTTATCATAAAGCGAGATACTCTCGTGACAGATAAAAGTTTTAATGCAGTAAATGAACGGCTAATTAATTAAATTATCATTACTCAGCTCACTACTTGAGCATCTTCATAGACGCCGAGACTTTCAAACTTTTGCGACTTGTGGCATGTACAAATAATTCACACACACTGGCGGTCGTGAGCCATACGTGCCATACGTGCAATTTGTGTACTGCCTATCCATCGATACTTAATTAATAATTACGTTGAACGATCGCTTTATTTGTCAGGTATCCGCCCACAAGCTAATTGCACATTGTACTGCACATCGCCTTAAGAAAATACCCGCAAAATCGATTGCCATTCTACTGACAAACGCGTTTTAAATATTGATATGCATAACTCAATTAAAATCCTTTTCACTGTATACAGCCGTGTCATCGATTTGATTGAATCGATCGTATCGACAGCAAAGACAATGAATTTCAAACGCATTCCGATTGCACGTCTATGCTGAACATGCTGAATAATGGAAGACCATACAGGTTGTTGTACTTTTTAGATGAAAGGCGAGGCGATGAGATATGCTACAGATAAATTGGACGATCCTTCATTCATTCTTGATACGTATTGAGAAATTTAAATTAAACTTGTAAGTCGACATTCTAAAGCTCCGTAGAATATTTGTTTTGGGTTCTTACATGTGTAAAGAATATCAATTCAAAATAAAAGAAAGAGATTCTAGATTCTAGACAATGGAGAGATAAAAACATTTGCGTTTTTTATAATTTTGGAAGTATCTTTTTTGCTCTCCTTATTTGCATTAAACTTTCAAGTGATTTAAATGTTCTAAGCGATTCTCAATTCCATCTGATTTTCTAATCAAATTTTAGGAATTTTGATTTTGTATAATTACTCATAAAATTCTTATACCGCGGGTTTTCGCGGTTATTTTGGTGGCACGGATGTAGTCAACGGATAATTAGAATTCATTGTTATCATGATTATTTCTTCCTTTCGTTCTAATAGCTTGAATAAAGGAAGGAAGTAAGGAAGGAACCCTCAGAAATGTAACAATTGTTCATTTTAATACAATCAACCAATCAAATGTTAACTGTCTTGAATATAAATTTCAACAAAATTTCGAAAACAATTCGGCATTCGATGGTATTGCATCAACTATTTCTTAGGTGACACGTAAATCCCTTTAATCCAGCAGATTTATTGGCGTTTTATTAAGTTCAGGAAATTTAAATGTCAGAGCCGCCATTGACAAGGGTCTCGCCTCAATAGTCATTTGATAATAAACATTTTTCGAAAACCTCAGGTTGATGAGACAGTTATTAATTAAATGTTGATGTGTCACGGACCAGACACAGAGTCATTGGCTTCTGCTAACATGTGAATTGTTTAATGGTCACAGACGACAACGTCGGGAGGGTTGTTTTGATTAACAATGTTTTTCAGTATGAGCATTAGCCGTGATGTGTGTTCGTAGGGATGCGTTATTTTACTTCGGAGCAAAATTACTTGTGAGAAAAGTTTGAAGTAATTAAAAATCCCTAACGTGCTGTTAATCGCTGCAAAGTCGGGGGATATTAAAGTTTTCGGTGGGGCAAAGTTCAATAACATGAATTTCATTCAATAATAATTTTTCAATTTGCTTAACAACTAAATAATCATAAGATCGAATTATATTGAGTGATTTTGTTTCCTTCAAGGACGTTTACAGTCAAACATAAACATTAAGTTGTTGGCTGCCATCAATTGTAGACATGCGTGGAGGGTATTGAAAATGGATGATTATCATTAAAACAGGTGCGTGTACATCTAGCAACGAGACTCCAATTGTTGGACACATTCCATTTCCACTCGAAATTTTCACCTGTATAATTTGGTTAATTCAACATATATGTTGTGTCCTTATGGAGACATCATTTAGTTAATAGACTTTCGTCTGAATAGCCGCGGAAAACAAACGACCGCAATTCAGAGCCAACCAAGAACGTAATCACATGCAGTAATCACCTTATGCGAGTGTTACGCTGTGACCTTGCATGTGAACTAAATATACAGAAAAACGAGCGTTTTAGCGAGCTTGTCGCGGCCAATACGGCCGACTGGGCGTGAACAGTGAACACTGGCCGACTGGCGAGGTGGTTGACGAAGTGGTGGCTTCTCAGAATACTGACTAAACCGTATATATATTTAGGGCAGACGACCTCGTTCTTCGACTTCTTGTGTTTTGTATAAATTTCGTCCAACCGAAAAGAGAAGAAGAAAAACGTCGAAATAAAGTCAAATACGTGTGGAGGCAGCACGTGTCATGAGCAGTTGCCATAATCCCAGCGAAAGTTCACTACTCCTGGTCTGTCATCTACATAAGAAGCGGCGCGCCATTTCGATGTTTTTATTATGTTTTCCGTGTGTTTAGGCTGAAGTGCTAAGATGTGCCGGAAAATTGGTTGGGCATGTTGTTCTGATTTGATGTGCGTCGTAAGCACTTATCCTTTATGTTTGGCACTATGTGGTCAATTCATATGTGAATAGTTCGTGTTTATTCACATGTGTACCACACATTCGTTTAATGGATACGTCCAATTAAACTGTTATTGTGATACTTTTATTCGGCGCAATTTTTAATAACGCGCCATTTTCATGATTTTTGTTTTTTCAAAACATTAATCGCAGTTTTCTTTAAGCATAAGAAATTCATTTTCAGTTCATTTGAATGGTTGAAAATTCAAATTGCGACAGCATTTTATTTCAACGAAACTCATTCCTGTTTTATCGTTTTAGCTTGTACATAAATTATTTAATTGGTTATATAACGTTCACAACCTCTAAACGATTCCACAAAATGTTGCTCATTAATTATTACGGTTAATTACATTAGTTAGGCATCTTTTGCCCTAAACGTGGGCTTATCCACGTGATAAATGATTTTGTTCGAGCTTTTTTTGAAGTCAATTTCGAAATGATTACTTTCGTTTGCACGTTGAATAAATAGCTTAGATCCGTTTTAATTATTAATTACAACAAAAAAAACATGTTTTTCTGTGCCAACGGCTCAGGCAAATTTTAGAATTAGATTTGTCACGAAAATAAACTAATTTTTCAAAGGACGAGGGTTGTTTTATGTTTCGATTCAGCGATAAACCAAATTTTTTTTGTAACATTTTTTCTTAATTTCTTTATCAAGATACTAAACCAAAATAATTAAAATATTTATAGATAATTTTGATGTTTTGTTATAAACAATTTTTATCAGAACAGAATTAAATAGTTTATGAATTAGTTTTTCTTGGAATGCCACAATTTGACTTTACTTCCACCACTTTTACGAACATTTTTCTTAATTGATTTTCAATTAAGCTTTTATATTATTCAGCTGCATAAATATTTTTTTTTAAACACGTGGAACTCAAAAATGGAAGTGGAAAAAGCAACACCAAAATGCGTCCTTAAGGGATTTTCTAAATAAAAAAACATTTTTGAGAAAAACCCGAGAACGTAAATAATTTTTAGTGTTATTCAAAGTCATCAAAGATTGACCTTGGGAGTGACCTCGAATCATTAATTAGTTGTTTAAAGAAAAACCAAAAAAAAAAACGATTATTAAAATTTTGTTTTAATTAATCCATTCGTTCGCGAGTTATAGCGCAAACAAAGACGTGAAATGACTGACGTAAAAAAAGTGTTTATACATTTTAGGCGCCACAGACATTTTTTATCCAACACATTTTTGAACCTTGAGGTCCAATGGTTTCAGAAGCTCTTTATATTAGATACTTTTTGTATAAGTCTGATTACAAGATCATTAATTTTTTTTTTGCTGAAAATAACACTTACATAAACTAAAAAATAACGCAGAATAATTGGTTAATATTTTTGAAATATTTATTTAAACAAAATTATACATAGAAAAGTTGAAATCAATTACATTTCAAGAAACCCTCGTAAACAGTTTTCAATTGCGGCAAGAAGTACAAAGACGTCGATGGTTTTGATAACATATTTCTCCTCAAACACCGCGCATAAGGTTAAATGATGGTTATTTACTTGAAATGGCTCGCTCAGTGAATTAAAAGCTTTTCCATCAAGTGCGAAAAACGCGTTTGCGTCTCAATAGTAAGTAATGCTCCTGCAAGTCCACATGAATCGTGCAATAAACAGACGCAGTTGTAATGTTCGTGTCCTGATTTATTGATGAGGCGCCTTTGTTCGTGTATTAACTCTTATAATGCGCGTCCGTTTGGTGTGAGGAAACATGAAATTATGAGCCCTCTGAAAATAAATTGCTCCTGTAAATCCTACGAAAACATATAAATTGCATAAATCATGTAAGCCAATTTGTATTAAATTGTTGGATTTGTTTCGCTTTTCGTTACGCTGCGCCGACTTGTTTGTTGCTTCTGAAAAAGCTCGAAAAAGCTGTGCATTTCGTTGTTATTAAATTAATTATTCAGTTTTATTTGTTTCGGCGTGTTGTTGCTGCCATTTTTATTAATTAATCAAACACTGAGAATTGAAATCATTAACCTGCACGAGCTTTTCATTACTCTTTTCTGTCAATAAAATATTCAAAATAGCAATTTATGGGATGTTTCCTTACAAGAAATTGCCCCATCAAACCTCTTCATCGCGTAACATGCGAATTTTAGCACGTGTGAGTGCAAACCGTTAATAAAAATTGCGCAATAACTTGACAAATTAACGGGAAAAAAATTATATATCCACATCCTTCCACCCCAATAATTGTCGCTAATTTGTAGCGATGCGACCCAGTGTGGCGAAAATTTTAATTTCTTAACTTTATTAGCGTATTATTTTACATCGACGAATCACTTTCCAATTCCGTCGGGATTTCCTTCCTTCCGTCCGTTCTTTTTGTTTCGCTCTCGTGAAATTTGCATTTTAATTAATACACCCAAAAAATAATTGTTTCCAAAATCAAATAAAAATTCATCACCATCTCTGGCTGGTTGATGAATCTATTTGTCGTGACTCCGAATTCGCGCGTCCGGAAATACTCACCACTAATTGGAATGTATTTCGCGGATGCTGGCCTTTCATGTAGAATGCCACACCAAAGTAGCCGCATCGCACAAACAGAGGCAACTAGTGGATTTGGATTAATTTGGAGGAAATCAATCGATATATGGCTGGGGCAGTGTTCATGTGCGGCAGTTTTCCCGCACCCATTTCCTGTGAACAGGTGAAGGTGCGAGCGCACGTCTGCCGGCGTCGACGTAATGGACAAGTAAATAGAAAATGAATAATGGCCCTTTTGCTGGACGGTTTATGTACATTCTGTTTGTGTTTGATATACTGTTTTTCAGACGTTTTTTATTCCCCCGTCTAAAACATCCATATATTAAGGGCTAATAAAAGTAAGTCTTGATTAATTTAGGGTCGCATGCAGCCTGTGGTTTTCCTTTTCACTTTTCTTTCTTCATTTGCCAGACTTGTACACATAATTAATGGAATTCAAGGACTCTTCAATTCAGAAACATCTTAAAAAGCTATTGACTTTAAAACAAGTATTCCTCAACAATTTCGTCTATCTTTTCCTTGTGCTCATAATAATTATCTAATTACCTTATGTACTCATATGCTCTCACACATTTTCTGATCAATTTCACAAAAACCAAAGTACACAGAAAATTTGCCGAATAATTTATTAAGCACGACGTTAAGCCAGGGAGAGTGAATTTTCCATTGTCTGTAAAACAGATAGAAAAAACAAAAACCTAAACAAACTTGGTATCTGGAAGCGGCACGTTGCCGCGAGTATACAGTTCCACTTAAACATCGGCACCAGCATATTGTTAATCTTAGCAAATAAAATAAAACCGCAACTGTACCGAAGTTCATTCAAGAAAGTTATATTGGAAAATATGCATCACCAGTTGCGTCATTAAGTGGGAAAATATTTGCACAAGAAATGCGAGTGTAAATATTGTGCCGCCACACCGGACGCTCAGTCAATAAGGTGAGCTTAAAGCATTTTCGCGACCGAAATGGCTTCCCAGTTGAATATCCAAAGCGGGCCGAGCGCCTTCTGCGACCAGCAATGGCGGTATGTTGAATATCTGCTTGTTCTCTGGCCCATTTTCATTGTGGTAAATAAACCGATTAAATCGAAGCTGTGTACATGGCCGCGAATATATTGAACGTCGCGACGCGCGTCATGTTAACCGACCAACACCTCACGCTAATCCAATAAGGGCAATTGGTATTTCCACTTATGCAAATAAATTAAAGCTTCGCGTTTTCGTATTTTTAGACAATTTATTTTAAGATTATCAGTAACAAATGTTTTTCTTTGATCCATCCTTAAATTGAGTCGTCAATTTTTAGCGTATTTAAATAAGTGACATGGATAATTGGCCCTAATCCGCCACTTTAAGGGTTGACACTGCAGTATGGTGATAAAATGAGGCCTTTGGGTCGCGGCCTTGAAGTGTAATCATCCACATCTAAAAGCATTGACAACAACAGTTGGACATTTGGCATCTACTTACATCATTCAATTACCACTTGTTGACGATTAGCCTGGTGCAGGTCTCTTAATCTTCCAATGAACTGCTTTTTGATTAGATTTATTATCCGACATACATTGACAACATTTACAAGTTATTTCATAAAATAAATTGAGAAAAACGACAAAATTCGGTGGCCTTACATAAAATTGAATTGGAAACGCTATTGTTTCATTTATCGGTGGCATGTATTTCCATATATTAGTGGGGCAGCCCCGCCGCAAACATACGACGACGAATACGACAGCATGCGGGAAATTGCTTTTTGATTTTCCGGGGATGTCACGCAATCCCAATAGATATATATCAGCCATCCACAAAGTAGGTACACTTGAGCTCGTGTATGTCGTCAACGAAATGAATATTACGGACACGACAGACTGCGGAGTGGCATGCAGACCGCTTGGTTGAGTATCCAAAAGCCAGTCAGGACTCAATTTGTTGTATTTAGTAATGATCTCTAGTATATGCGCGCCCCTTTGACAATGAATGCCAAGCTGAAAATGCAAATTGCGAAAAGCACAGCAACCCTTCCAACCTACTTACGGCGCGGCGCTCGTACTTACATGTCACGAAGACGAATCGTCCTCAGTCGAACGCCACTAGCAGTCATGGCAACTCCTGCAGTGCTTTAAGAGCCCTTTAATTGGCTGGTTGTCTGTTAATAAAGTGCGTGCTTATTAGTAATTAATTAGTGATTAAAATGACGTCGCCATTGAGCTTCGTTTTAATTGGCGAGCCAATAAATATGACGCGAAGGGATACCACTTCCGCCAAGTGTTTCACACAAAATATAACGCGCACCCTCTTCAAGGCGACAATGGCGACGCGTCACGCAACAGCCAAGTCGACAACATCTCAAGTGTTGCCTGTAGAAGATCCGGAAAACCTTCGTCGCGGTGACAAGCGTCACAGCGACACCATGCAACAGTATAAACGGCGAAAATCCGTGAAAAGGGCTTTTTACATGCCGCGCCGAATATTCACTTGTCGCGAGGTGTTGCATGTTCCGGCCCTCACGTTCCCAAGGTTGTTTATTGTAAATGTTATAGGCTTTTGGTGCATTCATTAACCGTTGTTGCATTGTTGCACGCGAAAATTCTGCAAACTGTTGCGAAACGTTCGACCTTCGCCGTTATGCAGTCAAATTGTGTAAATAAATTATTAAAATAACAAATTTCCTTTTTGCAGTCTGGGCAAACCACTGGCATGGCGAGGACGTCAGACGCTCTGCAACGAGAGTGACAGCATCCAAACAATAGCCTGCCAGCAATTGCGTGCTATTCGCACAGCTGCCAGTGCCGACGAGTTCTCCCGACTAATCCACCACCCACAGGCGACCACCATCGAACGTCAGCGTCCCTGCACAACTAGACCGTACACCGACAGCAGCCGCAGCGCCAACCAGCCACCACTCAATGCACTTAACAAACCCGCCAGCGAGGCAGTCGCTAATTGGAAGGCATCAGGTCAGGGTGGCACATCAACCGATGACACTGATGACGACCATTTCAACATAAGCGCAACAGCCCTGCCGACAGCAGCAGCTAAAGAGCGTCGTCGTCATTCGCGAGCGGACACTTCGACCCCGGGAACTGGCGAAAACCTAGAGTGGTACATTGCGTTGGCTTCCAGTGTGTACAATGAAGGGTTTCAGTGGCATTGCAAGCACATAAAAAACACACGACAACCAACTGCACCCAGCAAACTTCGTCCATTCAGTGCCAAGCCGTCGACGAATAGACATCACAGCAGCAGCAGCAGCAGTAGCCGGCGAAACCGCAGCGCCACACAATACGAGGCAACGTCAAGTGAACAGAACAAATTTGAGATTCGTGTCTCCATCAATCAGCAGACGACATCCGTCGAAACGTCCGTGTCCGAATCGCCAGCGGCCCGCCCCAAAACAGCTGAGAAGCTCTATCGAACGATAATCACAGGCGACAACAACGAGCGACCATTAAGCTGCCACGGCTCCACCACCACTCAGCCATTGACGTCAGACGTGTCCATTTATAACAACAACGGCAATCACTTTATTAATAAATTACCGCGTTCCACTGGCAACCAAGACGATTCCATAGCCGAAACAGACAACGTTATTATTATGAACAGTGCTTTCACGTACAAAAATCAATCGAATCATGATCCAATTAACAGTATCATCGATAACTTTTGTCAACTGAAATTGAACGCCGTCACACCACAAATTGTGCTCACCGACTATTCCGGTCTCACACCGTCGTCCACGGTCATCCAGAAGGAGTCGACACAGCCAGACGCTGCCGCCACCAACAAAAGTCGCACTGATTTCGTTGACTTTTATGCATTTCCACAGCGGAAGCCGCATGACATTACATCCGGAAAACTTATTACCAATCATTGCTGCCAGACTCCAGCTGGCGAGTGCAACGGCTGCTCCTATCACATGCACGACGACTCCGATCTACACTGTGACCACAACGGCATCGACACCTGTTTGACAGTGCCAAACGAGGAGAGCTATCACAGCGAATCTCGTCCGCCCTAAACTTACTTTAGCAATTTGTAAGACATCTAGTGAGAACTAAAAAGTGATAAATATTAATCGAGAAGAATTGGCTTGCGATTGGCGTTCATCAGGTTCAAGTGGATCAGACTTTATTTACAATCTCAAAATACTTATAGCCTAATAGGTCTAAATAAAAGAAAAACACAAATATCTTTAGTTGGTGTGGTCACTGTATTGGTAGTCTGCTGTAAAATAATTATGGTGTCAATGATGGACGGTGCCAACGGCGAAAATCGGGCGGCAATCGCCGCCAGCGCAATCAGTCAGCGGTCAATCGATCTGCAGATTTCTCCGAAAACGAGCATCGACGATGAGTTGGCGAGGTCAGCACTGACGTTGGACTTGAGGCATCAGTCGATTGTGGATGGTGAGGATAGATTGAATTCTGCGAAATCACCGAAATCTCCGTTGGCTGGTAAGTGACCTACATTGTTTAGTCATCAAATATTCATAAGATTCTCTTGAAATCCTTGGCATTTTGTTTCCTCTTCGGTGATTTTGCGGTTTATAATTTCTCTGCCATCAAATATTTCAGATAAAACACTAAAATCTATCAAGTTTTCTCGTCCTATTTTTAGTTTTAAATTTTGTATACCAACAAGCTTCTTATTTTTATTGAAGAAAAATAATATTTTGCCATTACTTTTTAATTTAAAAAATAATATCAAGTCAGGAATTGGGACTGAAGAGACTGAGACTGAGATAGAGACTGAACCTAAATTGTAATATTCTTTTTTTTTTAGAAAATTGTCCCTAGAAAAAAAATTCATTTCTAAAAATAAAACATTTGTTTGTTTCTTAAAACTGTTTATTTACCAATTTCGTTTTTATTGACATGATTCAAAATATTAAACATGAATTTTGACAAAAACAAAATTATTGGTTTCGAAGACAATTCTCTTTGCTCTAAGAATTAATGTACAGTCAGGATCTGTGTGTCAAGCTTGTCCTCCCTGCCGCCTGCTGTTCATATTTGTAACCGTAATGGATTTTCTGTAAATTTCATATGGCTTGCATAAGCGTCGCGACGCGATGGCTTTCTGCAATCACCGGACAGTTAAAATGCATTTGCTGTATTAAACTTTTAAAAGCTTTGCCTGTCTTGTAGTGTCCCAATTATCCAGCTGAATGCCACACCGTAATAAAGACAGATGCCAAATGATTCGTGTAGTTCTGGTCGAGTGTGAGTAGCGTGTGTGTGCTGCATCGATCCGCGGTCCGTACCATTTCACATTGCCGCATTCGCGTAAACAACACAGAAACCGAATAGAGAAAAGAGTTGGCACTTAAGATCGTGCCACAAATGCACAGTTTTTTTTTGTTTTTTTAATGAATAACTGTTTTGTGTCTCAGCAGGAAATCGAGCCGGCCTGCCGCATCAGAAATCAATCACATCACAAGTGGAGGTGGTCGAGGATCGCAAGGCTCTGCGTGACGCCCTGTACCAGGGCATTTTCCACCGCCATCGACGCACCATCTTCGCCGTGGGCAGCTTCCTGCGTATGCTGCGCAGCCGCAACTCACAGTACAACACCATCCGCAGCACGTCCGAGGGCGAAGAGGACACCAGATAAAAGTTAATGCCGACTACATTCATCGCCGATGTAGCTGACGCCACGCAATCAGGCCACGACCACGACACAAAGTGCAGCTCACACACAATGGCACGTGTGGGCGACCAGGAACAGGGATGAACTTCAGTTCATTCCAACAATCAGCCGGCTATAAGCTTAGTGATTCATTAAGCCTTAAACTTTAATTAATTGTACATTTCTATACCAAACTGTGAGGACGTATATTGAATTCTTAGGAAATTTAGGCAATGCTTAGTTTAAGTTTAGTCTAGTAAGGAAGCTAATTTTTGTTAAAAGAACTCCGTCGACGGAGGTAATCTTGCTGCAAGCGAATTCGATTTGCAATTATTCATATTTTACGAGAAAGTGGAACATTTCGACGTTCTTACTTCATGTCAGCACAACTATTCTTGTGTTTATTTTTAGTAAAATGCATTTTGTCATGACAACGCAACGGGGGAGGATTCGTTATAGAAAATTGATAAGTTCTCAATTGCAATGACGACAGCGCGCTCAAGTGCAGACGGATCCGCGTGCATTCTCCCAGCGATTAGTCGGATTAGATTATAATCGACATGCAACTTTTGTGTTCATTTCTGCAGCATTTATTGCCAACATTAATCAATATGATAAGTTTAAGGGTTGTTGGCTATTTTTATGTTTATAATTGGATTCATTCAAAGATTTTATCGAAGCCAAGATTTGAATCTGCACGCTACAAAATGTTCAATTCAATAATGACCCTTAAGATTACGCCCAAGACAAATCAACAACGCAAAATCCTTTGATGTTCATTTCGCGGCGAGCTAAAGAAACTTCAAACAATTAAAATCTCATTACAGCCGTGTCCTGAATCAGTTTGCAGACCATGAATTCAGTTGCAGTCAGTTTCGTTCGTTTCGCATAAAAGGGAGACGTTGTCACAAAACGCCGCCTCAATTACATTTGCTTGACAGAAAAATTGATAAAACCTCTCACCGTACATGCGAATCTTAAGATTTCATTTCCACAACTAATGGTTTTGTTTAAAGTTCAACCTTCCACATAACAGAAAAATTCGGAGGGGATGGGCTGGTGGGTTACTCAAAACTTTAGGCATGTGCTCGCACGACACTCCGCTCCGCCACATCAAATATGTGAAAAAGGATTCAAAGGATTTTGTAATGTGCCTGAGGGTTATTGCGTATTCCCTCCGCAGTGTTGGGTAGCTAACGAGAGTTCAAGTTTTGGCCCTTCTTTGGCTCCTTAATAGAGACTGGCGTGGAAGATTGCGCTAAACACAAAATGTATGTGCAATTATTTTCGTTTCAGACGACTTCACCGAATATTTGCAGGAAATTTGCCATGTCTACAATCTAATTAAACGAATAAAGGAGAATGTCGCTATAAGATGATCTTTCCATTCCATATGAAAATCAATGAGGCTTGTCTGATGTTCTCTTGCAATTCTTATTTATTTGGAGTGCGGTGAAGACTTTTTTGACATTAAAAGCATTTTTTCCGGTATCCTTTCTTCAGTTCTTTAAAATCCAATTGAGAAATGTATATGAAGCAAGCAAACTGTTGGTAAAACTAAAGAAAATCATTAAAAATCCACAAGATGATGGATTAAAAGTGATTCCAAATCGTTTCGTGCTTAATGAACGGATTTTTCATCCCTCGAGTGCTTTTTAATTTGTTTGCAACATCGAAATTACTATTTGTTTCTCTGTAAACAATAAATAAAAGTGATTATAAGACACAACATCTTATATTTTCGCTAAGACGCTCTGGTGTAACTACTCAAATTTGATAAAGTAATTAATATATTATTTAAAATTTTAAATTGAAATCTCAGCGAGAAGAGCTGATGTGCAGGATATTTAATACAAAAATCTGTGTATAATTGTATGTATATAGCAAATCCCTTTTCCTTGTCGTTAAGTAATTACATTTATAAATAATTTTAAGTTAAATGTATTACGTAGAATGTAGAAATAAATTTGTTACACAACAATCTCGGTATAAGGAAACTAATTGTAATCTAGAAACTATAGAGAAAGCTTGTATTAAATAAAAGCTTAAGGCTTAACCATAAATGGGGGACCATGACAGTGGGAAAATGCATAAGCCGTTGTTGTTGTCAACGTCAGCCGGTTTCACAGTTTGTGCTGTATTGAAACTTATTACGTATTAATCTTAGACACAGGGATATTTACATTTACACATAATAAATAGCGAAAATTGGGTTGATTTGTTAATGAAATTCTTTTATGATGTAATTATAAGATTAGACTGTAAGATTGTTCACATTTAAACAAACAAATAGTTGTATCAATGTTTATTGACTAGTTAAACACAAAAAAGCGATTAGTTGAAACATGGAAAAGTCAAGAAAATAGCAAATACCTATCATTAAGCGCAATCGTAATGAAGCTAGTTGGACCTCCCCATTCAGGAGTGTATTGTTATCATTAAATAATAATTTAAAAAATTTATAAATAAACTGATGCACTTCCATCGTTGTGGCGGTATAAATGTTCATGCTAGGTAATTAACTGTAAAAACTGCACGCGACCAACCTAAGACACACTTTCACGACGCGACGCGACGACTTTTCCCTAAACAAAAGAAACAAAAAAACTCTAAAACAATGTAAACGATAAATGAGACTTTTTTACTGATTTCATTTGATGTACATTTACTGACTGTAATGAACATTGCCTTAATGAAACAACAGTTGATGCAGTTAATTCGTATTTATTGAATTTAACAAAAAAAAAATCGCCATTTACAAAATGGAAAGAAATGATTGTCTGAGCCGCGTGGTTAAATATTGGAAATCTAAACTGCCAGCAACTCTTCGTGAACTGAATTTACAAATTTATCAACTGTTGTACTGTCTACACACATAAAAGTTCTTCTATACTGTTCTTTACCTACTCCCATTCAAATTTTCTATGTGTTTCTATATTTTTACCTTGTAATTTAATTGAGAATTGTGTATTAACCATCTAGAAGTAATTCTTATATTGATCTAGCCGTAGTTGGGTTAATTGGGATGTAGATACAATATCTGAAAATGTATTTAAACACAACATTTGTACCAACATAACAACAATATTAAAAATATTTGAAAAAAACACTCAATGTTAATGTTTATGCTGAATTATTATTATCGTTTTGGATTAAAC
>JANSTS010006576.1:6188-19251 GCA_026546915.1 Sylvicola fuscatus
CAATATTTGGAGGGGTAGAAACTGACTCAAATCTTTTTAAAGAATTTTTTTAAATTACAAAAAATACTAAACATGTAATTACTTATTACATTTTGAATTGTAAATTACTTAAACTTTACATCCAGTAAATAACAACGACTTGAAAAAATATTTTTGAAAAAGAAATTTACTGTAAATTTAGTTTTTTTTTTTACAAAAGTTTTTATCTAGTAAATTATAAATTAATTTAATCAATCTTATAAAAAAACACGGATTTGTATAAATTTGGTAGCGTTTTTTGGTTGTTTTTTTTTTTGTCAATAATTATTGATAGCATTTTTCTAACCCTCAAATATTGATAAAATACAAACCACCCTGTATATAGTTAATCTACTTACCATATCAGCTCTCTATCTTACAGTTGAATTGCAATAAAGTTCAACATAAATTTACACAAAACTAAATAGAAACAAAACATAAAAATTCCTAAACAAAAACGTTCTTATGATTTTTGTAGGCCGAATGCTCGATTTGCACATACACAACCAAATACCTGCATGTGTTGCCAATCTCCCTAGAAACATTATCGCTTGAATTCATCAATCACATTATCCGTTGGATGCAGAAAATTGTGCAGTGGCCTGTTACATATTTGTATAGCTTTATGTGAATTTATAAATTTCATTATTTGTGTGGCAAAAGAACGAACGAACAACAACAACAACGAAACACAATCAACTGCAAAAAAAAAAGATAGACAGAAAGTACCTATAGGCATATCTAGATGTAATGAACATTGAGCATATAAGTAGAAAGTATAAAATGTTATCACACATGCTGCAACGAAAAAACAAACAAACAAACATGAAAGCCTAATTAAGCATTCACTTCATGCCATAATTCGTGTTTTATGCGCTCGCATTTCCAGATTGGGTGCAATGAATCAGACAAAAGTCGGCGCATTGCATTTTATGTTGCAGTGAATTAATTACTGCGACCGGGCTATTGGGAGGGGATGGAAAGGGGGAGGGGGGACCAGAGGGAGGGGTGGGTGGATTGACTGGATAGCTTTTAACTCACTTCATTGTCGATGATGCCAATTAAATACATCAAATGAATTCGTATTAAAGAAATTTCGAATTTGCCGCGAGCAATTCATTCGAAGTTTGATCATTAATTTGTATGGGCGACTGATTACAGTGTTTTTTTTTTTTTTTTAATAATTTAATTAACTTATGTGATATGCAAATTTTTCACTGTCATAAAATTATGGTGCTATTTTAATTTGTAACGAAAGTGATAATTAAAATTGACTTATTAATGATCATGGTGCAACGGATTTTTTGTTTTTATTTGTTTTCACGCTATAATTGTTTTATGGGGAACTCGTGCAAATGGATTAGTTTTGTGATTTTTTAAATGAGACAAATTTCAAGTGGTGATTTTCAACCAATTAAATTTTATTAAATTAATTTTTTATGGTCAAATTTAGTAGTAATTAGTAATTTAAATTTACTTTTTTTATGGCATAATTTTAAATTATTTATATATTTTTATGTTTGATGCGCGATATCCATAATTAACTATTAATTCTTATCTGAAAAATAAATTATATAAATTGATTTAGTTCTCAAAAAATTGCCATAAAAATGTTAAGTATGTAATAATATTTTGATCACTAAATTTGCATCATTATTTAAAATACATAATATGATAAACATTATTCGATTGGTGCAAAACGGTATTTTTAATACTAAAAACCATAAATTTGATTTTACATACGTTCGTTGAATATTTCATTCCACATGTTTGTTCTATTTTTCCATAATTTTGAAGCATCTGAAAAATGATAAATTATGCATGTTGGGAATATATGTTTTTAATAATTTCTTTTTTATGGCAACAACGAAGTGAGTTCTCGATTTTTTGTTATGCTTTTTATTTTAATACTTTTAATTTATATTTTATAACTATTATTTATACAATTGTAATACTAATTTGTTATTATTTATAGCAACTTATTACAAATAAGTTTTGTTAAGTTTATTTTTTTGTTATAAACTAAAATATTTTGTAAATATCTTAAACTGACTCAAAATGTGATTTAAAAAACATGACATTTAAAATGTTTTCATTTTACCGTATATTTGTACTTAAATATAAAGTTAATTTTTTTTTAACCATAAAAATCGTTTTCTCTCACTTCCATTTTAATTGAAAAATTGCACTCACCCCACATACGCACATTCATTATCAAACATAATCAGTATTAAAACATTTAAAGTTGCAGGATCACGCCAAATCGGATGGTCTCGATTTACCAGCAGCGCCCAGTCCAAATCCATACCGCCAACTGGTGGAGAAGTACGAGGCATTGCTTGAAGTACAACGCCATCCGTTCCAACGGACACGCCAACCAGCTGGTGGCCAAACAGCCGGCTATCAACAAGAAGACGCCCAGACATCTGGTGAATTCAGTTCGATAAACACACAAAAAGACGACGAGGAGAGTCTAACAAAGATGCTGAAGAACGGCGGACGCCGCAAACTGTGTCTGCAAACACCAACCGATTTCTCCGAGACGGAGACCACCAGCTCCGGCTTTTCCGATGAGACGAGCAATAAGGCGACACAAACAGAGGGCAGCAAAGAGCTGTTCCTGTGGACAATGGCGAACGGTGAACACTGCAAGTTCAGCATTGGCGATGATGCCAATCTCATCGACTCAAGATTCCGCCAGCAGCCAGAATATCGTCAATTGTTCAACGAAATATTTGCTATTCTCAAGAAGGCGGCTGCCAACAAAGACGATGGTGAAAAACTGCCACTACTCGACGAAAAACAGGCCGTCGAAGAGGCAGCTGCCCCAGAAGAAGAGGCACCGATTAGCGTGGAGTATATTGCGCACGATTTCACAGATGAGACCCTCAGTGTTGTGTCATCAGTCGCGTCGGAACAATCAGTGGCAATGTCGGAGCGTATTACCAAGCAGGAGCGCGAGGACACGTACGGCGGCAAGAAGATGCACATTGTCGACAAGTCAGGCGGCCAAGAGAACAAACCGCCAGCCATGGAGTCGATAACGTACGAGGGACGCGTCCTCACACAGCTCAAGCGTCAACCGCTCGACTATATGGCGCTCAGCATGGGCGTGCGCAAGAAGAACAAGAAGAAGAACAAGAATGTGGAGCGCTCCGACTCGCCAATACTCTCTTCGTCTCCACGCGTCGTGTACAGTTGTGGCAAGAAGCGTCGCGACGTCAGGCCGTTCAATCCTAGCGCTCTGGCCTCGCCGAGTGTGGCTGTGCCGGCCAACGAAGGCAACTGGAAGGGTCAGTCGATGACCGTGTACAATAGGAAGCTGCAGATGGAGTCTCCGGTGCCGCCGCGCACCCCTAAGGGTGCGGACGGCTCCGGGGTGGTGTTCAAGCAGAGCGCTGCGTCACAAGACTTGCACAAACTCAAGAAGCTTGATCTGTCGTATGCCGAGGTGGTGCGACGGGCCGACGGCAAACCGCGACGAAAGTAATCACATCCATAGACTGTAGTTCTCGCACTCTCTTTATATAAGAAGAATTAATAAGTTTCCAAAATGGTCCAGCTACTGTACTCTTGCAGTTCCAGACCTAATTGTGGCATACTACATTTATTTTATTATAAAAAAATGTCCTGTTTAAATATCCTGTAAATCGTCCCCGTATCGTGTTCAGTGATATTTTATTCATCATTGATTTACTTTTATTTTTATTTTTTTTGTCATCTATTTACTGTCTCATTCATTAGTTGTGTCGTGATTTTTTCTTTAAATTATATTGTTTTGTATTCTCCGCGTAATATTTTTTCCATTCATTATTGTCCATAATTTGTTGTAATAAGCTCAATATTTGTATTTTTTATTTCTAATAAACAACGGCATTGCGCTTAAATGACTTTACTAAAAAAGAACTTCATTAAAAATAAAAAATCTTTCATTTTTTTTAGTATATAATATATTTTTTTATCGTTTTGTTGTGGAAAAATTGGTAATGGTAATGTTTATTTTCAGAAAAATATTTTTCGACATTTTTCCATTGACTATTTTTTTAAATCATCGACAGGATATTTCCTAAATTCTCAGTATTATGAAAACAAACAAGTTTGTCCTTGAAATCTATTTTTAGACCATTTAATCTTCTGATAATCGTTAAAATTATGTAACTGTTTAAGAGAAACAAAAGGTTAATGTTCAATATCCTTAAAAAAAGAATAAAAAGCAATAAAAGTCTTACTAATAGTCAGTTTCTCAATTTTATTATGTCGTAAAAATTTTATTAAAAAATCACTTGTATTGTAAAACAGAGTAAAGCGAACCATTTGCTCTCTCTTAAATTTACCTAAAGATCCGCGATCAATATTTGGAGGATTCCACACTGGCAAGTTCAAAGTTAAATTTTTATGGAAAATTTAATTAAATGTAGCCGATGCACGAACCAGAGTCGTGAATTTCAGAGAGGAATTAATGATTTCCTTATTCTACACAACTTTGGACTAAGTTTTTTTGTTAAACTTAATTTAAATCATTTGAAGACGCCAATGTGAATCCTGTATAACAGATTTTATTTAAATCATCATAATAATTACTCAAACGAGACGTCATTACAAATGAGACTTACTCAGAAAGAAAATCTAGATTAGATTCAAGATTATAAAAGAGCATCAAAAAGTGATGATTAGAATGACAGCATAAGCTTATAAACTACACTTCCTTTAAAATTACTTTATAATGTATAAATTATATGTTAAAATTAATGGTTACTCAAATGTCTTTTTGTGCAAATGAAAGAAAATCATAAGACAATTACTAAAATTAGCACAAGGCAATGGATATTTATGCTAAAACTTATATATTCTTAAAATAAAGAAAAAATTAGAGTGTTTTTAAAAAACTGATGGCCAAAATATTACAGAAATTGGATAAAGTCGATCGACATTTAATGTTTACAGTTACATAAACAGACATATTCATTAATGTAATTTAGCATGAGTTGTCAAAGTGTCAACTTAAACCAGATTAAATCGTTGTTAAACGCAACATTCACTAGAAATAAGAAATATTTTCAGAATTGAAATGTCATAAATCGGGAAAAATGTTAAATTTTATTTAGGAACAATTTAAACTGGTTTTGGAAACTTCAGTGTGGAAACTGTATAAGTATTAAGAAAACGGTTAAGGAAATGACTAAAGAGAATAAAAGGTATCAGAACAAATAAATTTGGATCTTGTTTTTGGTTTTAATAAGAATTTCCTATCAACGGCTTGTCAGACAAGTCTTACACTTAATATTTGAACGCAAACTCCAAATTATCATCGTCTTGTTAAATAATTTTGTACATTTCATTTGAAAACTGCATAATTACATTAAGAAGTTAGCTAAATTTTAGAGTTGTCAAAGTGGCATCGGTCAGATGTTTCTCTTTAGTGTTCAAAAAGAAGAACATCTACAAGAATCGCATTGCTTTAATTTTTCATGATGTAATTAATAATCGTCTTATGTCGTTTTTTCTATTTCTTTGTATATTCCTTTTATATTGATCATAATTTATGCTATTTTGACATTTGACTGCATCTCGTGTCCTGAATCAGCTGAGACATTTTATTCGAAAAGGTTGGTAAGTCCTGAAATACGGAAATACAATTAATTCAAAGTCATCTAAAAACAGAAAAGTCAAAAACATACAACAGCCAAACAAACGTCCTCAATGGCGGTCGAATCCGCCGAATATCCAATATCTACGAACGACTTGTGAAGAATAGCGATATCAACACGCCCCATTGAAAATAGAACAGCCATCAAAAAATCGTAATGCAGAGCGCCCTCAGGTGACATCAACGCATTTATTAAAGCACAATGGAATGACGACAACAGATGCATCTTAAAGAACTCTCGATTATACAGCTTCCACTTCTCATTCAGACTCTGCAGCGACATCAGCACGGTTCGCGTCAAATGCGGATCATTGCCATTCACTAGAGCCCTGCCATAAGTCGTAAGTATCGCCAGGAATTGCTCTGAATGTAGAGGCGAGTCATCAGCAGCGGGTCCTGTGTCACTGGCACCCGGCGAGAAGCCGCGCAACACGTGCGACTTGTAAAAGTACTGCCACCTATAGTGAAGAATGCTATCGAACAGCGTGTACAGGGAGAACGCAACATCGCTGTGATCCACGGCGTTCTTCTCGTGCAGGAGCAGTGGCGCCACATGATCGAGGGCGAAATTTAACGTAGGCGGCAGAAGACTTAAACTGGAACAGCCTGGTTGCTCAACCACCAACGTTAGCATTTGCAGAAGTTTGTCGGTGGCTTTTAGACGTTGAATTGTTAATTGTTCGCGTGTTGACGCGTCCAGGAAGACACTTAACATGTCGCGAATATAGACTGAGCCCAGTTGGATTTGGAGGGTTCGAACTACAGCCAGTGAGAAGTTAAGGACACAGTCGGCGATGTCACGGATTGAGGTGCCAAATGTGTTGAAGATGTGCAGACTTTTTTCTATAATTGGCTGAAAGAAAATTGCGTCAATGACAGAATGTTTTGTTGCCATTCAAGAACTCACTTTGTACGCTGAAAGAATCATTGTCTTGGCCATCGACGTACTTTCCCGGAAATAGTCAATGTTTTCCTTTAAAACAGGCAACAAGGCTGTGGTAACGGTGACCATTTTCTCTTGTTGCAGTTGGCCATATGACATATCCAGAGAGAGCAGGTCTGTGGCCAGGCGGGACGTATAATCATGCAGCAATCTACCACGCTCCTGAAAGTTCTGATCATTATTTGCCACATTCGTCCATGGCAGGACGAAACAGTTGACGATTATCTGTTGTACTATGACCACTACATGTTTGTCCAGGTGCGTCAGATTATGACCGATATCCACAAGCTGTGCCATTGGCGCTATCTCCAGCATGTATTTCGGTCTGACAATTGAGGAGATACTGAGAAGCAGTTGAGCTAGGTTCAGAAGAAAATATGCTATTATTGCGAATTGGAATAGACTTCAGACATTTACCTGTTGCTAATGTGATAATTTTAGGTTCTGGCACATTTGACGACGGTAGTAAAATGGTGACAATATTATCAATGAGCGTCCTCAGTTCAGTGTCATCCGTTAAGGCTGGTACCCACGTCAAAAGGCTGCGCACGGCCGCCAGCATCTGGGCAAATGTGTCAGCAAAGTCGTTCGGGAAGAGAGCGCTGGTCGCCGCCATTGTGTGCAATTTCTTGCTGGTGGAGAATTTGATGGCATACAGAATGCAATACGTCATGCGGTTCAGATTCTCTGAGTGTTGGTTGTTGTTCACCTGAAGGATTGGTGCGAGCCGTGTCAATGTTTGGCAGAGTGATGACAGGTCTCGCAAAGCACAGTGAATCAAATGGCACTTGGATTGATCTGTAATGACTAGGGTGTTCTCGTTGATTGCTTGCTCCAATGACATAAAGATCTCAAATGGAACTTGCCAATCTAAAAACTAGATTTAAACAACAATTTAATCAAATCACTTCATGTTAGAATATTGAGGACACTTACTACTTGCTCAAATACAGGATTGGGTCGTTTTTCTGCTACAGATGCAATCGTTTCTATACATTGCGTTAGATAATGTTGCCATTCAGTCTCCATCTAACATAAAATAAAATGTTTAAACTTAAAATTAATGCTTAAAATTTTGGAACTCACATCGTCATCCAGCACAGAATTATCCAGCATCTCAAGCTCTGAGTCCTGATCAAATCTGAATTGCATTTTTCGTAGAATTCCGGACACCAACAGATGAACGACATCAGTAAATCGTCCATTTGGTGACAGTGAATTGATAATGGGCGACCAAATGGAGAGCTTCTCAGTGAATGACAACGCGCCATATCCAGTGAATGTGTAGTTGTATAGAGCATTGACGGTATCCATGACACCTTCTGCAATCACCCACTTTGACCAGTGCTGTGTGGTAAAGAGTCGCAACAGCTCCGTGAATTTGTCCTGATACATTTCATTGGACTGCACTAAATTGGGTTCGTGCAATAGCTTTCTGATGCAGTTGGCAATTGTAAATGGAAGTGGTAGAGCTCGTTGTCTATAAAATAATTCTGTGATGGCCTGGAGCGCTGCCACTGAAATGGCTGAGCAAGACTGAAATTGATGTCGATAAATTTTTGGAGTTTCCATAACACGAATTGGACAACTAACCTCTATCCATCGTGCAAACTCAAAGATTCCGCTGAGCAGAAGATCATTCACAATTTCCTCCAAATTCACCCACGAAAATAGATGCTGGACACAAAGTAACAGCTCCGTAATAGCCACACTAAAAAGGTCAGACTTTAATAGTAAATTTCTTGGTCACTAAATAATATTCCTCACCTGACTTGTGCATCAGCTGGCAGAGCGCTACTCAATGCCGGATCAACCCCACTGGGCAGCGTAAACTCGCCCTTACCATTGTCACGCTTGCAGACACAGACAGCCAAAACATGCGCTACCAAATCAAACACATCATTCATACACATGCTGAGGCACGTGTGAAAGTACTTTTTCCGCTCCGACGAGATGTCCTCGCGTGTGCTGGTCAGCTCCTCAGAGGTGGCTCGCAACAGGGCGACGCCCAGTCTCAGCTTAGTGCGCATCAACTCCAGTACGTGTGACACGTACGTTGAATGGTCATTGGGGAACTCACGTTTGCCCATTTGCGCAATTAGCTGGGCGATTTTGTCGCGCTGCATTGTCGCCACATCCGGCGACAGATTTATGTACACATTCCATAATGTGCTGCGTATCTCATCGCGTTCATTGGGACACAGTGAGTGCCATTTGCGTGTAATGGTCACCTCGATGGTGGATACATTGAAGAACCATAGTAGCTGTTTTGAGAAATCGGCGACGCCGGGCAGTGACAGCTTCCAGGCGTCCACCTCGGTTTGATATTTCAGTAATTGCACTTCGATTTCATGCTTCTTGTTGTTTGTTGTCGATGGGTGATGGAATTCGTTGAGAAGATGCTCGGGCGTTGTCTGGAAATATTTATCGGCTGGTTTATCTTCAATTTTTTATTTTTATTTTGGTATTTTGCATGCGGCCAGTGAATCAGACCAATTCTCTTATCAGAGCTAAGTCAGATAGGATATCTTAACCTCTTCCCATTATGTGCATTGTGCAAGTTATTTTTAGGCACGATAATTTATCTAAGCACTTTAGGGCCAGATGGGACTCACCATTTTTCACCGCTGGATGTTAGTTTTGATGGTCTGGGATGGTTAAAAATTCATATAATGAATTGGTTAGTTCGTTGGAGTGTTGATAGGCATTTGCGTTCAGGCGATGCAGAACGTGCAGATTACTAAAAGTTGAAATAATTTCACAGATGTTTTTATTTTAATCGTTCGCCGTTCGCAAATTATGAATGAACACTGACAATTGACATTGACATCTAAAACACTGCAGAAAATCCTGCGTAGGGGATGTTTACATTTTATATATGTTCAATTTTTTTTGGTTAAACTTATATAAAATATATAATGAAATTGTTAGAAGCGTTCAGTTGCCTCTCGAATCCGGGTTTTGGATTTATAATTTGCGTAAAAAATATAATTTTGGTTGAAAAGCATATTTTTAGAGTATTTTGATTTATTCTTTATTTAAAAATGAAAAAACATAAATAAATGCATCACAATAAATGCAAAAACAGCTATTAGCAACGAATAGTGTATCGAAGTGTAGTGAGTTCGTGAATTCAAGAGGGCCCCAACGGCCAAATGTCCAATTTTTTAATTATTTTATTCCTATTCCAATTGTTTGTGTTTACTGCTACAATTAATTTTGCTTTGTTTCAAGCAAATGTCGACTAAATTATCTTAAATTCTACAATTCAATAACTTTTCAGATTTAAGATTTGTTGTGAACGAACTGATCCTAAGCTTATAAAATACACATTTAAACTTGTTAATGAATACATGCGTTTGGTAGAAACAGAAGCTCAGAGCACAATTGTCTAGGCCTGGCGTTGCTGGCCGCGATCATAAAACAGCATGTAAGCTGGAACACTGAGAACCTCCTCGATTGACACCTCCTTAACAATAACATCAGACGTATAAAACCACCTGAAAACAGTTCCCTAGTTAAATTTCTTCAGAAAAAAGATAAGATTAAGATATACTTGTGCGAGTTCCTTAAAGCTCCCCTTCGATAGGTAACGAAATGCCCACTGTTGGCCTGACCTGAGTGCACCACAACAGCCAGCAATCGATATAAATTCCTGGGATACATGGAGCCATACGAGAATCCGCCAGCCTCTCCGTTTGTGGGGTAACTGGCAGATAGCAGGGATATTGTTGATCCCCATGGTGTGCTGGCCTGACTGTTGAGGCGCGGCTGAATAAAACTGTACGGTGCCATTGAAAGACTTTCTGGAAAATGTACATAATCCTGACGTTTCGACACTTGTCCGCTCGATAGCCAGGTAGTTCTTGAAATGTGAATGCACAAACAGGCTGGAAGCTGTGAATGGAAATCTTGTGTTAACAGTCTATTTTTACTAGCAAATGAATTTATTTACCTTAGCAAAAGTGACTGATTTGGTGTGGTCAGCAGATTGATTACAAGACTCGCACTCCACTCCTGCGATTGTCTCTTGAGCTGTAAACTCGCCAAGCAATTGTCCTAAACTCAATCCAATGTTCTTAACGGCAGGTAGAGACAGCGTGACACTCTCAAACTTGTCATAGCGGACAGGCGCCTTAAAACCGCAACTCGAGCACAAAATCTGACTGCTCATCGCTCCCCTAAATGGATGAGGTACTTGAATTGTAGCCTTCTCACTCCAAACAGACACCTGACCCGGCCCTCGACTGAGTCTCTCCAAAGAGCGACACGAAAGGGATGAGCGTTTATTCAGAGTTCCATTGCCGCCAAATACCAGCGATGCATTCGAACAGGTGCGCGTACGACTCTGTCGTGGCAAAGTGCCAAACAAATTAGACGACTCAATGGCTTTGTCCAGCAATGAGTTGTCCATGGACTCATCGTCAGTGCAAACAGAATGGGGTGAGTCAGGAGTGTGGGCCTCCGAGCGGGCGTGCCTCTGCAAATTCGTCGACTCGTCGTACTCGAAGTTTGTAAAGTCCGACAGCATGGCGCTGCTGGGTCGCGGCGGCGGCATCAGTGTTGATTGCATTTCGCCAAGAGCATCTGACAAACAACCCAATTTCTTGGGACGAGCTACCTCCTCCTCCAGCGATGACAGCAGCACATGCAACAGCTCATGCGCATCATGTTCGTCGGGTGGAATTACCCATCCCAAATTGTTCAATGCTCTAATGACGGCGCCCGGTGAGTACGGGTCACCACGCAGAGTGGGATGCGTGCCGTTCACAACCTCCAATGTGCTCAGCAGGGAGGCGATTAAGCTCTTTTTGTCACTGGTGTTTTGCAGCTGAAGCCACACAATGAATTGAGGGCAAGCGGCCAGAGCCTGCAGCAGTGTGTTCAGGAAGCAAGTACGACCGAAGTTATGCAATCCGGCGATCTGCCCGCGACGTTGGCGCAGGCGAGAATTGCCGGATGGTCCCCAGAAGACAAATGCGCCCACAACAACGGCGGCCGTGACCCCGGCTGCCATCAGCAGTCGATCGCTCTCCATTGCGCAGCTCCTCTCCTGTTATATACCTTTGTACTTACTTGCTTCGATTTTCAATGTCCTTTTTATACAATTGTCAAAAAAGATTTGAACTGGGTTTTAACCCATTTTGGGTTGGCTAAGTAGCACTTTTTTCACTGCACTCAACTTTATCTAAAATCAAACGTTTAATTGATAATAACTTAATGATTATCAATAATTATTGGCTTTTTTCGTTACATCAATCTGAAGCGCGCACCCAAAAGTCTCCTACCAAAATAAATGTAGATATATATAATTTATTGGTGTTATCAAATGTTTTGACAGCTCTTGATTTGCGCTGGTTTTGTTTCGAAAAATGAAAAACACTTCATTTCGAAATTAGATACGGCGCAATTTTGAAACAAAGTTTGATAAATAAAAATGTTTACGAGAGGATTTGAATTATAAAATATTTGAAGATTAAAATTTTAAAAAAGCTTATCGTACCTGTTTCTGAAAAACTTTTTTTAACGAAATATTTTTGGCGGTTTAAATAATTTTGGTTGGATTCAATACTTTTCTGTTTTATAAGATTGTCGTTAATCCCTATCGTTGTTTTTCGTGACACGATGGCACACTTACAATTACACAACAAAAATCCAGGAAAACTATCCCTAAAATGAAACATAAAACGATAATTTAGAAACTCTAATTCCTCCTTTTGTTCCTATAAATTACTAAAACATATTTTCATGATTGTAATACTAAAAATTAAGGTTGTTAGTTTGCACGCAACAGGACTTTGGCCTATATATAAGGATCACGCAAAGCTTTATGCAAAACACAAGAACCTAGACGGTACCTCTTTCAAAACGTCTTTATTATGTACAAACGAAATGTCCTGCCATTCAGTTTATCTCCTAACGATTTTCTGTGTAGTAGACAAAGTTCGTGCTGAAGTTTACACGCTCGCCTAATGTTACGACTCGCGTCCTTGAACGCAAAGAGGAGGTCTTATAAGACTTAACAAAAAGGAGTAAGTATAAACGTTCATTAGAGTTGCTGTCGTTCAATCCCTGTCAATACACTTCCGACGAGAATCACTTTCTTCAAAACTAAAACGAAAATTTAAATTAAACAGATTTTTGCAATTTAAAAATATTTAGAATGAGGATACCATAAAAACAAAATTCATTAAGAAGATACAAATTAAAAAATTATAAAGATTTTTTTTTTCGTTTCAGGGATGTAAAAGTCTCACCACGCAAAAGGTTTTTATGAGCTTTCCCTACACGAAATGTCTTCAACAGTTTATTCCTTAATCGATCTTCTCGAGCCGCAGGTGAATAAGAATTGATTTTCATATATTGTATACTTATAAAGATATTTCAAAAGTATAAAAAGGACATTTACTAGCCAAATGGAATAGTCTGCACCAATCTGGCACTCCTTGAGTAGA
>JANSTS010006577.1:5553-19245 GCA_026546915.1 Sylvicola fuscatus
AAAATAATATAATATGCTTAAATATGAAGTTGTTTATGCAATATGCAATGGCATAACTGACCTACATCAACATTAGAAGCGAATAGGATAAGTTCTTTAAATATTTGATTAGTCTAGAGTCTAGACTTTCGATTTAACTATACCCACCTTAAGTTTTACTTGCAGAGCAACTTAAGTCTCCACCATTTTTCTTACCACAATTATACCTTGTTATTCTCTCCGCTGGTCATTTAGTGATACGAGTTTAGCTGCATTTTAAATTGACTTGCACACAAACAAAATTATTATCTTGACTTTCCATATTAAAGGTTAAAGCTCTTAAAGAAAAACATAATTTTTAACTGCAGTTGGCAACAGCTTAATTCGTTCTCAATAAAATTTACAGAAAACACGTTATTAATGTTTTTCTTTATAATATAAATTAATAAATAATATAAAAACATTGAAATAATCATATTGGCTAAACAAACAATCAAAACATATTTGTAAACGATTTTCCTTAGGTTATATAAAAGGCATAAACAAATTGTATGAGCGTCATGCGGCTGCTTGCAATTTGCATCAAGTGCATTCAATTGCTGGCTGCTGCTATAGAGTTGCATTTAACATGTAGATGTTGATTCTGAGGTCTCCAATTGACTCTGAAATTTGTTTTCATTAAACTGTTTTGTCGCTCGTATGACTGCAGTGATGGAAGGCCATATCTGTTTTGTTCTATTTTCTTAAATTTGTTTTCCTCTGTTTTTATATTCTGATGGTATGCAACTTTTATTTTTAATAACTTTCATTAAAACAATGACGTTTTTTTCTAATAGAAAACTGAAAATAATCATAAGGGCTGCTTAAGAATGAAATTAAAAAATTATTTGTTTTAGATTATTCCCAAACAATACTTTTAATAATTTAAACATACTAACATTAAAACTGATAAAATGAGACTTATAAAATACAACTTTTTTCGTCCATTTTTCTTCTAATCACACTTTAAAGGATCCATTAAGTCAGTTGACACTCATGAAATACCTTAATTCCAGTTACGTTCTATCATGTATCTTCTAAAAAAAAATGCGCCACAATAAAAAACGGCTTCCAAAAAGAAGAAAAGAAGTCATGTGGCCATTCTTATCTCACTCGGGTGTGCGACTCTTACCTCCTCTCATATAGACAATGAATTAATATACATACATGGTTGGTAAAACGCGTCAATTCACGAATGTCCTCCGTACTTGCTGACGCTTTTGCGCATGCGAGTCACTGTTTTTTGAGATAAGTCAATAGCGAGCGATTTTAACGAGATATAGCGAACCGCGAATGGGCCCAGCGCGGCGCGGCGTGTTTGTGGCTTCATACTATACGTTCACATACGCACACTATTAGTTGGCTTAGACGTACACATTCGCTAGGTTGTAATTTTTAATTCATATCGCAAAGTCACCAAAACCCGGCCACATTGCCAGTCAACATTCAGTTATCAAGCAGCATTAGAAGTGCTAATACCAACGGATTAAACTGTTTTACTATCGATAGGAGTTTTTTTTTTGCCGCAGAACATTTACAATTGAATTTCGCTAAGTTTACGGGCAACTGGAAAATTTATATTTGACAATTTTTTTAATAAACCTAGATTTTCCAAAATTACTCAGTGTCTTTTTGAAAGGAAATCCTTAAAGTTTTGATAAAGTGTTAACATTTTTAATAGTGATCAAAATTGTTGGAAAATTTTATTTTTTTCAAAATGAGCATTCGAAGCAAGGTGAGTGGAAAATTAGAAAGATTTGTTTTGTGATTGTCTTAAAAAGGTGAATTTGTGCAAAATTGTTATAATTCATATTAATTCGGAATGATTTGGAATCAAAAACCGTTAGTGAAAATATGGTAAATACCAATGACCGAGACCGAACAATATGTGACTAAAATTCAAGAGCGCATGCTCAAAGAATAAGGCAACATAGAATATTCAATTTAGAAGTTATGAAACAATCGCGATCGCGATTCAAGGTTGAACACATGCGGATGGAATTCGTGTTTCCACTGGACGCCTTAGCCGTCGACTAAACGAGTTTTGTTAATTTAAAGTTCGGCACCAAATTCAGTGCGAGCTTATGTCTACAAGTGCGAATGCCGTAAAGGAGGCACACATAAAGTTTCAATAGTTCCAAGGTCTGCCAAAGTTCTGACGACAAGTCGATGGAGAGTGGCGACTTGGCGCGAATATTTGCATTTCCCCAATATAATTTAATTATTCCTTATTCATTCGTTTAGCGTTTTCACTTTACTTTTTCTGACCTCATCAGTAATTTATTCAATTTTTTTTTTTTTGAAAGTGCATGTGCGAAATTGCGTTGCATTCTAAACTAAAAATTTAACAAAATTTTGCTGACATGTAGTTTTAGTCCGTTACCAATTTCTCGATTGGTCTATATAAGTTTTTCTTCATTCAAAATTTGAAATTGACACCACTAATTAATTAAGACCGATTTGATTTGCAATAATATTTAAAAAAAATTATCATAAAACTATTGTATAATTCGCAGTAGCTTAGAATCACGTGAAGTCGTTTTGAACGTGTCAAGCAACATCGTTTGGCGCATATGTCGCGTTTAACGAAGAATTAGTTATTGGTGGAAGCGAGATAACACACACCAAATTAGCATTTTATTTTACATTATATCGCAAGACAAGCCATAGAAACCCAAGCACGAGACTCCCGATAATGGTAGGCAATAAAAGAGCGCATTTTTTGCGCTTCTACAATAAAAAAAAAAAACATTTCCTGATATGAGTAAAATGTTGGTATGGGCAGCACTCGTAGCAACCAAAATGTTGGGCCCACACAGTTTTGGCGATCTGATAGAGCTCGTTCATGCGCTTGTGCGAATGGATTGTTGCTCGCTGGTTCTATGAAGTTATCTTCTAACACACGTGGCACTGTATAACGTGGCATAATCTATGATAAAATTCAGCCAGTTATTTTGGGGAACATTTCAATATGACTCAAGCTTCTAATTAGGCAAATCTTAGGTTTATCATAATTCTTGACTTAATCTTAGTTGCGATGCTTTGAAAGTAACCTGTCTTGCACAGCGACTAAACAACTATTTTGGATTTTTTTAAGAATTTTACGAAAAAGAAGATAAGTCTTTGTGACGTTATTGTCTCCGCGGATTACTTATCAGACAAGCAATTTTTTTTTTATTCTCGCACGAATTGAAAAATGATATAAGTTATCACAAGTTCCTTTACTTTGCGGTCAACTTTCAAGTTCAATGAAAATACATTTTGATTACAAAGAAGAAATGTGGGATGGCTCGTTTAAAAAAATATATGATATTTTGTTTTCTTTTTATCAGTATTTCAACGACTTTTTTTGAAAATAATTTCAGCATTTGTGTCGCCATGTCTTGGAGAACCAGCACAAACTATTCAAGTATTTGCAACAACAGCTTCGCACATGCAGCACTGGAAGTGTGAAGATTGCTCCCAAACTGAGAGACGAAGCTGACTCACATGTAGAAATTTCAGCTGCCACTTCATGTGGATTAACACCATTGCCATTTGAACACTCTCCTGATGTTGGACAACATTTTTCGGTACGATTTTTATTAGAAAACTACTTTCTTTACAATTAAGATTCTCCAAATTTCTCATGTACTAATTGTCGATTCAAAAACAGGCTGCAGATTTGGGAACAAGATTGGCATCTCCAACACAGTTGCAAGCCAAACCCGAAGCTGATGATCTGTCATTCGGCAAACACTTCACCGACCATATGCTGAAAGTTTTGTACCACCGCAGTTTGGGAGGATGGCAGAAACCAGAGATTACACCAATGGAAAATTTGGTTATTCATCCAGCAGCAAAAGTGCTGCACTATGCTCTTGAGGTAAAAATGAAATAAGTTTATTGTTGATTAAGTGTTAAATCTACGTCATATTCTGAAACAAATATTATTAAGTTAAGTATTAGCTAAGTTATAATAAATTTTTCTCGTTAGTCCATGACTCTCATCATCTATTTAATCATACTGATTAAGTTACTAATAAATAGAAATTAATAATAAATATAAAGCCAATGTTTGTCTGTGGTTAACCAACACTTCGCGTAATGAAAACAAATTTCTTAAATTAACCTTTTCATGTCCTTCAACGTTTATACTCAAGAACTTCCTTGTTCCTGTTCAAAACTTATTCTGGTGAGGCCACGTCATATGTAAAGCAATAATATGTAAATAAAAAGAAAACGTGTTCTAGGTCTTAAATGGATAGAAGATTTTTTACTTCTTTTGTCAATATTTTTTTATTCCTTATGATGTGAATTTGTTCCTTATTTGATAAATTTCCGCGTTTGCGCGTCTTTGCTTTAAAATAACTTTAAAAATTTATTCAGAAAGCTTAAATCAAATCAAACTCAACGAATATCTTTAAAAAATCGCTTGTTAGAAATGTAATTTCAAAAAACATTTCCTTATACCACATTTTCACTGATACTTTAATTATCATAAAATTAATTGTAAAATAAATTGCAAATTGCCTTTTATCAGTAACAAACGAACATGCTGTGACTTCTGAACGTAATCAGGTTACGCCCTCTAGGCGTTGAAAAATGTATGTTTTTACATATAAGAAAAACATTAATAATAATAATAATAATTTTCAAATTCAACTTTTTCTATTTAAAATTACTTTTAGTTTAATTGTATATGTTATATGCGTAAGAAATAGTAATGATGTGACTGAACTTCATTCTGTTGGTAACTCATTTGAAAGCAGTTGTGACGCACAATTCGCAATCTTATTTTTAACAAAAATTTGTAATAATCGCGGAACAACAGATTGCGTAAATTTTGAACAACAATAATTTATGGGATCACTAATGACGTTTTGAAATGTTGATTAAAACATTGTGACTTTACAAGCATAAACAAATACTAAAATCATAATGAAAAAGCTGATTTATTATCTGAGTTAATTCGCGCTAAATGGCCTTTCGCTGTCCTCTTGGTTTTCGTGAAATTGATAAAAAAATTTTTTGCCTAATTGGTGATATTGATTCAAAAATGGAAAGTATTTTTTGCTAGAAAAAAAGTATAGCCGTGTTACATAAAAAAGTCTTTTTTTTTACTACCAATTTTATTTCCATCTACTAAAAATCACAAAATGAAATCATTTCAATTAGATAACCATATTCATATATAAAAGAATCAGATAACTGTGATATAAATCAAGTACTCACGTGGATAATGGCTGGTGACTTTATCTGCACTCGAACACCGCCTTAATTAAGATTTAGGATCTTAAAACAATAGCTCTTTATTTAGTACTCATAAAGCTGTTTTCTGTCAATCACAGCTTTTCGAGGGTATGAAAGCGTACCGCGGAGTCGATGGAAGGATACGAATCTTCCGTCCCAACATGAACATGAAGCGCATGAATTTGGCCGCCCATCGATCCGGACTACCGACATTCTACGGCGACGAGCTCATCAAGTGCATGTCCCGATTGATATCTATTGACCAGGAGTGGGTACCACACACCGAGGCGGCCAGTTTGTACATTCGTCCCACACTGATCGGAATCGAGCCAACATTGGGAGTCGCCTCATCTGATTCAGCGCTGCTTTATACAATTCTCAGTCCGGTGGGTTCATATTTCTCGGCTGGCAGCTCAGAGGCTGTTTCATTGCTTGCTGATCCCAGATTCACACGGTAAGGACACGATTTTCTTGCGTCCGTAAATATTTTTACTCAATGACTCATTGCAGAGCTTGGCCAGGTGGTTGTGGCGATCGTAAAATGGGCTCAAATTACGCTCCAACAATTCATGTACAGCACGAAGCCGCCAAGAGAGGGCTGTCACATGTCCTCTGGCTGTATGGTGATGATCATCAGCTGACAGAGGTTGGCGTCATGAACATTTTCATGTTGTACATTAACAATAATGGCGAGAAGGAGTTGATCACACCGCCTTTGAATGGCCTCATATTGCCAGGCATTACAAGAGACTCAATTCTTACATTGGCTCGCCAGTCAGGAGCGTTAAATGTCCGCGAAGCTACATTTACCATGCCGATGGTTGTTGACCTATTGAAATCGCAAAGAGTAAGTATTTGCTGGAACTGCTGCCAATAGATAAAATTTCTATGATAAAATTTTCGTCCTTTAGTTGCTTGAGCTTTTCGGCGCCGGAACTGCTGCAGTGGTTAGTCCAGTTGATCGAATTAGCTACATGGGTGAAGATTTCCATATTCCCACCATGGAACAGGAGAAGCCATATTTCGCTGAAGTCAGAGACACTCTGCTCAATATTCAATACGGAAAAGTTGATCATCCATGGGCAGTTGTCATCGACTAAACTCGATTGAGAAGATTTGTTTCCCATACAAAATGATCTTCCATTTCAAATTGTGCATTTATGATATATAATTGTAAGATAAGTTTTTAATTTAATTGTAATAAGATTTTTGTCAACTTACTCTGTTGCGTATACTAACATGTAATTTAATTACAACCACCTTTTTAAAAATAAATGTCCTAAATTACGTACATAAATTTTGACTTTTAATTATAAGATTGGGGAACACTACATTTTAGGTAATTCCAATTAATAAAATGTAATCTAATTAATTACTTTCGGTGCGCGAATCGATATCAGGAATTTATGATCTTGTGACTTGATGGGGGAATTACGAAAATAGACTAGTAAGAGTCACATGGAAAGACTTGCATATCTTAAAATTTTTTAATCACACGTTTTTGGAATTACCCCATTTCGAAAACAAAATTATGAACTGTGTCGATGTTAAAGACGTAAAAAAAAATTTTCTACAAGCTGTTCTTAGAATTTACCAGGGAAACGCTTCGATTAAGACAACTTTCTGATGCAACATCTGACTGCAATGAGTACGTTGAAAGTTAAAGCAATTAAAATGAGTTTACAAAAAAAACTGCATTTTTATCAATAAAGCAAGAAAATGCATAAACTTTTCTGTTTAAATCACCTCGAAGACATTTTTATATTTTTATTTTAACAACCCATTTCCTAAAAATGTCATAAATTGGCACCTTGATCAAGTGGCCGATTTCTTTTTTTATAATTAATAGTAAAATAATAAAGCCATTAATGATACATGCATGTCACGGTGTAATTGATTGGCGTGGACTCGCGAAATGACATTCCATTGATAAGAGAACAGAAGCGAATCAGCGCTGTATCGCGCGGAAAATAATATGATTAAAAGTTTATTGAAAGCGCGAATTTATAAAAAAATCATACGATGTTTGTTTGTCAGTTTTACGTCACGCGACTGGCGTTCTTGATTTTATCTTCAACGCCATTTTCTGGTTGCACCAATCTTTTACTTCTTGTGCGTTTGCTTAAAGACGCTTAAAAGCTTTTCGATTCGCAAATGTTTTATCCAACCTTTAGTCTCTTAAGCGTTGTTTTGATCGTTGCAGACCGCGCACACCTTCCACATACATAAAGTGCGCGTATGTTTATTTGAACCTGTTTTTTTTAATAAATTTGTATTAACCCCAACATTGAGCATAAATACATGCGAGCAATTATCTGCTGCTTCAGTGTTGGTATACATTTCTGCAATAACAAACTGACCAGCCTTTCAATTATTGAACAAACAAGATTGTTAAGCTTAAATTAGATAACTGCCTGATGTGTTTACCCTTTCTCCATATATGTTTGATTACATGTCGGTGACTCGGTTAACTGGTGGAGGCTTGTCACTTATTATTACATATGTTTGTGTACGATATATTTATGTACAAATACTTGGACGGCAATTGAGATTATATGAATTTTGATTGTGCGGTTTCTAAGAGGCCCGCGGTTATTTTTGGCTTATTTTTTGTTCAATACCAATCTGTTTCGGGTAGTTTTATAGAAAAAAAGAAATTTTTTTTTTGTTAATTTAAATGATGATTTTATTATTTTAATCTTTTGATAACTTTTTTAAACATATTTAATCGTTATACGTCATTCGTGTAATCTTACATCCTACAGCTTTTATAGTGTCATTCTGTGTTATCACAAATATTTCTAGGAATCGTCCTGCTTTCATATATCTCATCGACAGTTTAAATTGCAATTTCTCTTCGAAGAAATGTTATAAACAATAAGATGGAGCTATAAATACATTTTTATGATTATGGTTCTATTGAAATTAATGTTATACAACATGATACGAACAAGACAAAAAACGGTTTCAGTATATTTTTATAGGTTCTAAATTAAAACTGAATGAGTTTGGCCACTTGAAACAGACTTATAACTAATAAAAAAATCTATATTTTTGGCATAAGTAACTGTTTTACATGGCTTATACACGAGTTCAGGAATAATAATAAATAATAAAATAATATAAATGCTTCAAAGGAATAAATGGTAATTTGAGTTAAAGAATATGTAACAATAAAGTTTAAACAAAAAACGGTTAAAAATTTTAATAAACTTAAACAGCAAATTGGCCGTGATACTCACTCTTAATATCATCTAAATACTGAGATGCTCAAATCTCAAGAAAAACGACGCTTAAACAGAGAACGACAGTGTTGAGATGCCAAAACAAACCCCAAATGCAGCATTTGTGTTGGTAATTGTGTATTTACATGACCGATCCAAGAACATGTTAACTTGTATATATATTTACGAGTTTAACACAACACACATGTTGCATTATGTATAGTAGGTAGAGATTACAGCGCAACTGGAAGAGACGCCAGACGAGTGACGACCAGAGACAGTAAATCGACGGCGCATTGCAAATAACCAACCAGCCAACCAACCAAGTCTGAAGTCTGAAGACCTCAGTTATCAGTCGACGTTGAAAGTGCTGAGTCGCTTAAAATTTGGTGTCTAAATAAATTAGTGGAATTAATTTCAACTGAAGAGTGCTAAGCTAATTTGTATGTGACTAAAGTATACTTTCGGTTTCTTTGAAGAAAGAAATTTTTGGATAAATTCATTTCTAGACAAATAAACAGTTACAAATATTCAGCTATTGTGAAAAGTGTGTTGTTAGTGATTTTCTAAGGATTGGATATATAATCATGAGTTTCCGAAGCAAGGTACTGAAAAGATTCCTTTAAATAATTTTGTTAATTATAAGAATGAATCAAGTCAAATGTCGAAACGTCGAGAATAATCTGGGTTTCTTAAGATTTTACTTCAGCTCTAGGACGTTAATGTGTATTGATTTAGTGATATATAAATGTTGAACAATAGGGACACGAAATTCTAAGAAAGTGGGCTAAAATTTACCTGCATAATCTTATCCTGAAAATTCTGGATGTTTGTGTTGCAATTTTAAGAGACACTAAATCAGATCCGTATTTGGTGACTTTTGGATTTAGAACGTTTAAATTAAATTTTTAAAACTAAAATTTGTAACATAAATTAGAAATTAAAAATTAATTTAACATGATGTAATGTAAAAATAAACTTTTCGAATTTTTTAAATTGGTACTCGTGCAAATGTTTTATGCTTAAATTCAATAGAATAAATATTAAAAAATTTTAGAAATCTAATAAAATTAATTTACACACTTTTCCTGTGTTCTAATGTGAATAGACGACCGAATAAATTCTATAACCATGTCTTATTTGTATTAAAAGAACTTGAACTTGATTACATAATATTTTTCAGCTAGAAAAATTCATGAACAATAATTTGGCAAGTGGAAGTTATGGCTTAGAAGCTGTAGCTGAAGGTCAGATCTCTTAAGTGGATGGAATTAATGATATTCAGTTCTATCAGTTTAAATTTTTGGCACGCGTGATGAATTAATGTAGTTGAATTGCCGAATGTGGCGAAAACAAAGTTGAATTTTCAAGGCCGAATTTTGAGATTCTGAGAAAAAAACAAACGATCTAAGAGCTATAGGCTCAATCAATATTTTTATATTGATTTATTGTTTTACATTATTTAGCACCTTTTTTCACTCGAACAATTTGAATAAAAGTCTTAATGTTTGCTTTGACTATAAAAGATGAGAATCAAATCATTATATACAATTATCAAGCTCTTAATATTGTAATAATTGAAAAGAAATTGTTTAGATTGACTCGTTCTCGTGTCTGTCAGATAATCAAACAATTGACTTCCTGACATTACAACGCCACCATTTGATTTGCTGACCCAACTTAACTTGAGGGTAATGCGCCCAATTTGAAAAATGAAAACCCGGACGGACTCACCAGAATATTTAGTTGAGAAGTCTAAATTTACATTTATTTGCAATTCATTGCAGCAAGTCACGATTAAATGCTTTAAAACGCACAAAAGCAAAGCTCTGCAAAAAAAGAAATGATAAGAATTATTTTTTTATAAATTTTTTTTTATCAAATTTACATTGAATTGTAGAATTAAATTTGATTAACTTCTCGTGTGCATCGTGTTTGAAAAAAGAATTGATTATCAATGTTTTTTTTTAGCATTTGTGTCGTCACGTCTTGGAGAATCAGCACAAACTGTTCAAGCACTTGCAGCAGCATCTTCGATTGTGCAGCACAGTGAATGTTAAATTTTCGCACGAACTCAGCCCAGAGGAGATCGAAGGACCAATCCAAATAGCAGCGGCGTCATGCGGAATTACACCGTTGCCATTCGATCATGCACCCGGAATCGGACATCAGTTTGTGGTCAGTTTTTATTTAAAAATTGTTTTTTTCAGAACTTTAAATTTAAATAACAATTATCTACAGGCTTCAGATTTAGGAACCCGATTAGCGGCACCATCTCAGTTGCAGCCAAAACCAGATGCCGATGACTTATCGTTTGGCAAAAACTTCACCGATCACATGCTAAAAATTGTCTACCACCGCAGTTTGGGCGGCTGGCAAAAGCCGGAAATCACTCCATTGGAGAATCTAGTTATCCATCCAGCGGCTAAGGTGTTGCACTATGCAGTCGAGGTAAGACCAAATAGGAGAAACTCTTCAGATACTGGTTTGAAACTAGTATAAACCGATTTTTTGCACGCTTTAAAAAAATTGTTTAGCATAATTTAGTATATAGCCATTGTGTTATGTGCATGAGCTCTTATATCCAATTAATGATTGAAAGAAGGAAGAATTAAATGAAAAGTCTGTTTTGTTTGAAGGCCAGTTATAAGCAAATTGACTAAAATATTTCCTGGATGGTTTTTTGTTTTAAATGCCAACTCAATAAGTTTGCTTTTCCTGAACAATTTCTAAAAGTTCAAGTAATTTCAAACTAAATATAGACCAAAAAGAGTCTAAAATTATTTCTATTAGCAACAATTTATTGGATCACGACCTTCAGACTTTTAAAAGTTTGGCAACGCAGTAACGACGTTTTTTTTTTTTAAATAAAGTTTAAGTCGCAATTGATCACACGTTCTCCGACTGATTAAATTCCGATGAATTACAATTTTCAATTTAAGTATATGCAAGTTTGTGTATAAATCGTATGTTTAAAGCCAAAGAGTAAAATGAAATGCTACTTGGCTTTTCCAAACAAAAATTATCTGCCGACTGCCACTGTTTTATATTACTCGATCATGTTTTACGACTATGATTACACACTTTACAGCAGATTTGTCGTATCTTACAGAAATGATGAATGAAACTTATCTCAAAGTAATAACGTTCTAACAATATTCATCTCTTACATGAGCATTAGATTTAAATGCGTAGAAAAGGAGAATTGTAATGATGAAAGAGTTGTTTACAAATGTAAACTTTTCTTATGTTTGAACGATATTTTCATTGATTAAAATTAAGTTTTCAATACTCTCAACTGTAAAGCATTGTTACACATAAAATAAGTCAATAACACGAAGATTATCAAAAATGATACGTTTGTTATAACACATGCATTTTAGCGCATGCCTTCGAACTGATAACAACTAAGCTAAGTTAATCCCAACCCCACGCAAACAATGGAATCGATTCTTATCTGAACTTGAAAATCCCTAAATTGCTTTAATTTTTGATAAGTAAAGTCTTACCTCTATCAACGAAGTCTTACCGTTTGTTTTTCTCACCACAATTAAGCTGTTTGAAGGAATGAAGGCATATCGCGGCGTCGATGGTCGGATACGTATTTTCCGACCCAACATGAACATGAATCGCATGAATCTGACGGCTCGTCGTTCCGGATTGCCAACATTCGAAGGCAGCCAGCTGATCCAATGTCTCTCTAGATTGATATCGATCGACCAGGAGTGGGTGCCACACACTGAGGCGGCCAGCCTATACATTCGGCCCACACTGATTGGCATCGAGCCCACTTTAGGTGTCGCTTCGTCCGAATCTGCACTCTTGTACGCCATCCTGTGTCCAGTGGGCGCCTACTTTGCGTCAGGTGCTGACGCTGGTGTCTCACTGCTGGCCGATCCACGTTTCACGAGGTATGCTTGCGGACGGTGTAATTCCGCAGTGAATGATGTTTGGACTATTATATAAAAAAAATCTTAGCTAGAAATTTTCTTTTGTAAGGGCCTGGCCTGGTGGTTGTGGTGACCGTAAGATGGGCTCAAACTATGCGCCCACTATTCACGTGCAAGAGGAGGCGGCCAAACGTGGCTTGCAGCAGGTGTTGTGGCTGTATGGGGAAGACCATCAGCTGACCGAGGTGGGCACCATGAACATCTTCATGTTGTACATCAATGACAATGGTGAGAAGGAGTTGATAACGCCGCCGCTAAACGGTCTGATTTTGCCGGGAATTACGCGTGACTCAATATTGACGTTGGCACGGCAAGCCGGTAAATTGAAAGTGCGAGAAGCGTCTTTTACCATGCCGATGGTAGTTGATCTTGTCAAATCAGACAGGGTAAGTACAACTTTTACGTCTTTTCTTATTTTTTTCTAACTCTTTTGCATTGTTCAACAGTTGCTTGAGCTCTTTGGTGCCGGTACGGCTTGTGTTGTAAGTCCAATCGATCGAATCAATTACATGGGTGAAAATTTTCACATTCCTACGCTGGAACAGGAGAGATCATTTTACAAAGAAATCAGAGATACATTGCTGGATATGCAGTATGGAAGAGTACAGCATCCATGGGCTGTAGTAATCGATTGATGGGTTCCAATAAATAATCTCTAAATGTCTTCCGTACCAAATGTGATTATATAACACATGATTGTAAGATTCAAAATTGATTTTTTTTTTAGTATTTAATGTTTATTACTATATCTTAGATTTAATTCAATTTTAAGATGAAAATTCTAAAAGTAAATTTTGAATTTTCGAATTCAAAAAAAGTCGTACATTGGCAATGCATTTTAGTATTAGAAAAAGCTTTGTTGCTTTAAAGTTAATTTATGATTGTAAATCGCTTTTATAATTTGTCTTCAATGTTTTCATGTAACGAATGTTTTGTATAAAATATAGGGTGGCATACTACATTTCCAAAAAAAAAGAAGGAAAAGTTCAAGACAAATTACTAGATTTTTAAATAGAGAATCACTAACCGTGGTATTTGTGGTTGCACTATTGTACATATTTTTATTTAAATTTAGTTGCTTTAGTATGTAGTTTCAAGTATACGTATGTTCGAATTTTGATGTATGTGATGTGATGTACTCAAATATTGACTTCAAATTTATTTTCATGCCTTAGTTATTAATTTAAATAAATTTACTACAAAAATTGATTTGATTTTTATTTTTGAATAATTATTCCTACTTTATACACTTTTTATTTTACAGTTGA
>JANSTS010006579.1:0-77616 GCA_026546915.1 Sylvicola fuscatus
ACCCCTTGCCTTTTTTTCATCAGTTTTTCCAAAATCCACAAAAATTAAGATAGAGTTAGAGATAGAATTTTCATCATTTTTTCTAATCTTCTCCAATTCATATAAACTATACGAATACGCCTGTTGCAAATTTCAGCAATTCGTGGGTTTTATTAATTATAAAATTCTACTGGCTATGCCTTGCCGGCTAGCTTTTCTCCGATAAATATAAGCTACTTATTCCTATACGCATTTTGGCAAAAAAAATTCATCCAATGACACACAGAGGAGTTGAATCTAATATATATGAAATGTTGCGTCGGCCCTCCCTGCCGCGTGTTTTTGTTATTTCGAGTTCAATTATGCGTGTTTCCTAGATCTTTTCCCCCACTTATTGTGGCGCCATCTGTTGTGGAGTAACAAATTACCTGGTAGAAAATGCTATGCTGCTGGTTTCTGTGCTCCTAGTACTTAGTTCTTAATTTTGCCTTGCCTTAGTAAAAAAATTTGAATGGACAGAATTGTCTTTTGCTTTTTGATGAAAATTTGTTTTGTTAACTATTGGATGCTTTTTGCTCGTTTAGAATTTCGCTCTAAAAAGTTTTAGCGGTTTCTAAATCTCTGCTTGATTATTTTAAAACGAGCGAACATGTTAGCTCAACTGGAGTCTCCATAAGCTTCAAAAACTGAGATTTTTTTGTGACAGATGTCGGTTTCGTATTAGTTGTCAAAAAAATGTAAATAAATTAAACAAATTTATCATCTATTCAGCATCATTTTATTTTATTTCAATTATATTTAATAATTTTGTCTTTGTCTTTCCCTCCATATTTCCATAAAAAGCTTCTAAACACAAGAAAAACGTTTAATGAAATATTACTATTTTGGCATGTACATAATTGGAGCTTTTAAATAAAATCTGCAAATCCTTTCTGATGGATTTTTCTCTATGATTAGATTTACAAAGATTTCCTTTAGAGACAAAATAAAATCGAATTTATTTAGAAGTATTTGCGCTATAAGTTAAGATAATTCAAAGTTGTTAAACATCAAACTAATTGTAGTTTTAAAAGTCAAGATTAAGATGTTTACAAAAATTATAATGAATACGTGCATATTCGATGAGTGGGAATCCTAAGGAATTGAGAGAATGTTTTTGTTTATTTGTTTTTTTTTTTAATTCTTTTGATTAAGTAAATCTTGATTCTAGAAGTCGTACTCAAGAGATGACCATCCGTCGGAAATGTAAAGAAAAGTTGTTAGCAGTTTAACAACACTCATAATTAAATGATAATGAATTCGCACACGAAGCGCAATTTGTCTGCAGTCTAGGAACAAAGGGAGACCTCAAGTGCCTGCTGCCAGTACGACGGTAAGATTAACGCCAAATAACATTTGCTATGTGCAAAAATATACATAAAGAGATTAAATTTATGTTAAATTACTGTAGTTAGTCAAATTTGTATGTATGTTAATGTTGTAAATGTATTGTTTTCTGTTAAATCCAGCTAGCTGTTCTTAGGTCAAGACAATTCGTCCCTTTCTCCTTTTTTTTTTCTTTTGTTGTATATAATGTAAAAATTTGTTGTTGTTGTTGTTGTAATAACTAATTGTTCAATTGTTATTTTTAAAATTACATAAATTACACATTGCAGTACGGGGGAAGATCATTGAAAGTGCCTGAGTTTTAACGGATTTTTCTGTCCAGAAATTCAACTATTATGTCTACTGTTTTCTTGTTGTTTATTTGGTTTCGTCAATATTTTATTATAATTATGTGTTTTAGGGTTTTCATTTTCTTTGTTATAACATTTAGTCTTATTATCTAATTGAACGGCCATTACATAGAAATCGGTCTTTTGAAGCCATTCATTTCACTTTGATTTTATTGGTTGGTGATTAGTGTAAGTATTTTGTTCCTACTTTTTTTTTCTTGTTTAAATATATTTTTTCCATTACATTTATATTATAACTACGCTGCATTTTCTATTCTCTCATTCCATAAGAAAAGCGAATAACTGACACAATAAAAGTTGTTTTTGACAGTTAACTGACAAACTTCATTTTGTGTTTGTTTCTGTTGTTTTATAAAAATGTAAAAATACAATTAAAATGGTAAAACAATCACGAGAAAATTAATTAAAAAAAAAATATTTATCAACTAAAATAACAAATGAAAACAAATTAAATCTGTTTTAACGTTAAAACTAAAAAAAGGTTAAAGCATGCGAATGAGGTAAATTTATATTGTTAAACAATTCTCTGTGTCTTTCGCTATATTCTAGGACAAATTATATATTTAATAAATAATCTGCATAAATTACAGATTAAATTAGTATTGAAATTAAAATAAAATCGCACAAAACGTTTACATTTAAACCAGAAAATGTTTCAGGTGTTTCATTACATACTTTTTGCATTTTTAATTGTAGTTGTATTTATGCTGGAAAGGTTTTTTTTTTTTGTATTAAAGAGAGAGCAAAACTTTAAGGGCGGTAACCGTATTTATATTGAATATAATGTTTTCCATATATATATAATATTTATTCTAATTATAACGATTTATGCAGCAATCTACACTGCAGAGAGCTATTTTTTTGTGTACGACTTTCATGTGATGTGTAAGTGTGCCAATGAGTATGTTTATGCCCATATACGTATGTAAATTTATGTATCTTACAAATCTTATGTAGTAAATTTAAATTATCTTTATATAGTTTATAGATACACTACTAAGACTAGATAAAATGTTGTTTTCTTAACGTTGATTTGTGTAGTTTTTTGTTGTTCTTGTAAATATGATTCTATGTCACCATAAATATGTGTATGTTTTTTGCATAATGTTCTTATGTTCTCCCTTCATATATTTTAAATTCTTAACATTACAGCGACTTTGCCTACTAACTATGACATGAAAAATTAGGTGCAAAACTAAATGGTAAAAAAAAGGATATTAAAACTATGAGTCAAACAAAACAGCAAACATAAAAAAAACGTTAATCCTATTACAAACTCAAAGTATGTAGAAAGTAGGAAACAATTAAAATAACTTAAATTTTAATATAAAAAAAAAAAACAATTAAAATCAAACGGTCGTACCGTACGCACTAAAAACCACCCGCGAGCTGTCCGTGTCAAGTGAAATATCCTCTGGACTGGCGAGGTCGACACGTACTGTGCCAGAGTTATTGCGGCGTCGCGCCGCCTGAGCGGCACCCCAGTTACTGAGCGTCCAATGGAAGCCGCTAGAGTTGCTCTGCTCCTGTACGGCCAGTTCGTTAGTCGACACGGCCGTATTTACCTCACGATTGCCGCACGGCAGCGTTTCAGTGCCACCTGCCGCCGCCACACTGTCCCTAGTGCCGGCCGAGCTCTGCGAGTCCAACGAATCCATGCTAGAGTCAACACCCGGCTCACTGCCCTCGCCGGTGACACCATCACTGCCGCCATTCACCGTATGACCGCCGCCGCGGAAACGTGACACAGCATTCGCTGCCTGAATTTGTGTCAAAAATTATTTGTCTGCAGAAAAACGCACCGAAATAACGAAAAAACAAAAACTTACGTGAACATCGCCTTGGGAGTCCTCAATGGAGCGCAGAATCTCCCAGCTGATCTCCGAGTCCAATGGAATCGGCTCCTCAGTGTCGCGATTGTGTATGGACACGGCAATGTGCACTGGATGGGGTATGGGCAGCGGAATCAGCAGCTTTTCAGCGGGATTGCGTTCGATGCGTTTCCGTTTCCAGGGCCGCCATGGCGTATTTGTGTGGGAGGGAGTGTTTGGCGAACGTCGAGCACGCACTCGTGGTGTTGTCAAGCCCGTATTTGTGTCGCTATTTAGTTAGAGTCAGTAAATAATTCATAAATATTCAAGCTGCAGCACTTACGATCTCTTTTCGGACTTCCGGAATGTCATGGTGATGCGCGATCGTGGATTGAATGCCGACACCTCTAAATATGGTGAGTGCACCTGTATGTTGCCCCGCGGTGCATACACATTGCCCAACAAGTCCGGCCCATTCACGCCCATTATGTCACTGACATTTTGTACCATTTCAGTGTATCGCGATAAATCTAATTGAGTATGCGGCTCTAGTTTGAACTGTGTGTCCGTATCACTAAGCGGTGTTAAAAAATCTAAGCTAAATATGTCGGCGTAGAGAAGGCCGGCCAGACCAGCCCAGTCACCCACTTGCAGACCCTTGGCGTCCCAGAACTCGTCCTCGGTGATGGATAGGCGACCGAAAACGTGCTGCGGATAGAATTTCTCCAGCATTTGGGCAGCTTGTTGAATGGCAATCTACAACAACAACAACATAAAGATACATGGTCAAAGTTCCGGTATAATTCACCAATTGCTGCTGGACTACTGACTTTCAACTCCATTGTATTGAGTTTAATTTTCGATTTAACAGCTGTTGTCAGTCCTGTTTGTAGATCGCGTCGCCGCTTCTCGAGCTTCTCATGCAGAGACGACATCAGATCCTTAGATTCGCGCTCCAACGTTCGATAAGGTCCAATTTTGGAGAGGGTTGCCGAAAACGGCCCAAAACATGCCTCAACAAATTGACTAAAGTCCTTTTGTGGCTGCAATATGACGGTCTCCAGTGAATGTTGATATGCTTGTAGTTCGTCAAGTTCCATTTTCGCCTCGAAAGCGGCCAGCGCCTGTTCCGGCTTAATTGAGAAGTAATAGTCCAAGGCCAGGCCAGGTCCGGCCACTCGACGCACAGCTAAACTATCACTAGCCGGGATCCGACCACATTTCTTTATAAATAGATGAAATGTCAACGAGTCCCACAGCAGACGCATCCAGTATCGAGCCAATCCCACTGTTTCAATGTGATTCAATGTAATTTACAGATTTCCCAAAGATTCCTTGTTACTTACCGAAAAATACAATAACTGAAGCAGATGGACAACAAATGGCTGCCACTAAAATGGCAGCTATCGGCTGGACGCATCCTTGTATAAACATATTCCAAATGATGGCCTCAGCTATCATACAATATTTGTTGCGGTGAGCACCATCAGGACTGTCGATGTCATAGATGAGCATCATATAGAGGTGCAGCGTTATTGTGATGGCTGGCATCCAGATGGGAGATGTGATGGCAAACAGGATGCTGATGGTGCTCACTAAAATGCACAGCAACGGGAAAAAGAACAATATCAAAATTGTGCCGAGGAATCCTTTAACCATGTAGTTCCAGATGCGATTCATGTGCCTGGTCAGACCTTTCCCAATGAATCCTGAAAACATTAGCCAATGAGATGTGCACCTAATTTGGATGAAAATAATGTCAAACCTGTATCCGGTTCCGTCTCAAAGTGAGTTCTAGCTTTGGATATGTGCCGCCAGAGTTCCAACAGTCGCGACGCCATCGTCTGTGTGATGCTTGTCTTGCGCGGAAACAGCGTCCCGTTCACCTGTGACAACTCGAGATCGGGCATAAACGGCTTGACACTGAACAGGGCACGCAAACCAACCGGACTGCACCACGGCACAACTACACCCAGCAAAAACATCACATTCCACGTCCAACACCAAGTGCGCTGCAACAAGTTCAGCATCCGCCACAGTGGCCAGCGTGTGCTGGTGGTCCGAACAATCTCCTTCTCCACCAGAAACACCGGCTGGCTGGGATCAGAGCGTGGCGTCACAATGGAAGTGGCCTGCTGACAGATCACCGTCGGTATTGTTTCCGACTGTCCTTGGAAGTTGCGCCGTATTATCCAGGAGTTGGGCGACCAAATGCGACACGGCCACTGGTAGCTGCGCGTTGGTGCCTTGGCGTTGCGCAATTCCTTCAGCAGCACCGGCTCACGTTCACGCATGAACGCCATGTCACGACTTAGGAAGTAGGACGTTTGTTGGAGATTGTGTTTGGCGCACATCTTGAGCGCCTCCTCGTGGGCGGCCCATGTCGCCTTGGACATTGCCGAACTTTCAGCGGATCGCAGTTTGGCGCGCAGCCACGGCTTCACTTTGGACAGTACCGGATAATCGTTCACCAAGTATTTCTCGTGCTCATCGCGGGTGCGTTTCAGCTCCTTTTGGATTTTCTCTACGGCTCTGCGGGACAATTAGGCTAATAAGCGATCCGCTGCATTGACATTAAAAGTACTTACTTATGCATGACGACAACAGATTGCGCTTGCTGGACCAACAGTTGCGGCACTCCATCACCCAGATCAGCCAGATCAGTGTGATTCAGAATGGAACTGTAGACACGCTGCAGGTATTCCTTCATGACGGCCTCGTTCACTTCCTCCTCGATTTCGCTGTCCGTCATCTTCTTTTCGCGCAGCTCGGCTATGAGACGCTCGCGAAAGTGCAAAAACCAGCCCCGCGTTTCCTTTTCAAGTATTCCAACTAGTATCGGTAACGCTTTTCTCATAATATCACGAGAAAAGAGCCTTAAATCGATATCTTGACCTTTTGGCGTTAGAAACAAGTAAGGAACAGGTTGGGATGATTCGCACTCCACTTCGAATTTCTCCATGGTGGCGCGTCGCAATTGTCGCCGCACATATGAGCACAGGCCGTCCATGCAATCCTCGTACTCGGACTGCCACCGCCAGTGCGTGATTGTGATAAATAAGATATAGGCCAGGCGCGCATACATAAGGAGAAAGCGAAAAGAAAGACAATCATAAACAAAAAGTGACGCAAATTAAGTTCATTATTAATCAACACCTCGCCCTTTCAACCCAAAATGTGAAGAAAAACAACAACAAAAACAAGCGCAAGTGGCTGCGAGGCGAGGCGTGCAAAAGTATTTGGGCCATGGCCAACCCAACGAAAACAATCCACGCAGAAACACACGCAATCTGGGTGACGCTTACCGTTTTCCGTCGTGGCGCCACATTTTCTCTTGGGATAACCATATTACTACATTTTATAGGAAACGATGAACAATGAACAAAACCACTTACACGACAAACCAGCTCAGCCACAAGATAGCGACAGCGTTCCTCCTTTATTTTGTAGTCAAGATTGTGGGCAAGCAGCGACGGTACACCGACAATCATGTCGGTCAGCAGGATGAGGCCCTTGACGAAGGCGTGCAGGGCATGTGAGATGGAGAAGAAGTGGCCGAAGAGGCGCGCCCTCGCCGTCACCACTAGGAAGCGAGCGGCCAGCGCCAGGTCGCTGAGCATCGAGTGGTGGGCGCGCTCGGAGCCCTTTTGCAGAAACTGTGACAGCCGCCAGCGATGCACTTGGCCGGGAAAGTTAATGCTAGCCACCTCGAACTCACTGCAAATGCACATCACACACGACAATTCTCATGCAGGTTAGTCAACATATTCATAATTTATAGTGGCGATTGGTTTGAGGATCTCAAGGATTTGTACAAATTTCTTCCTTTTTACTAGAGGAGATTGATAGATTTGTTTGGGCCGCAGTTGCAACTACAGCATCTCAGGCCATTCAGGTGAAGATAGAAGTGAGAGAAATGCATGTGCATGCAATTGACATAAACAGTTTTTGTGTTAGGCTGTCTGTATGAAATGCAAAACCCCATGGACTCATTTGTTGCTGTATCCTTCAAGAACAGCTTAATTTATTCAAGTGAATTCATGATGGAGGTGACAAGTTAGATCCAAAGAAAAACGTCTTAAGCCGCTTCAAGACAAACAATATCGACTTTTAAAAAACGTTCCAGACAATATGCATCGCGCTCAATTCAATGAACTAGAGATTAAGTGGGATTATCGCATGACGGCCAGCCATTGTCTGAACTGTCCCCCACTTCGCCCGACCGTCCCCGGATCGGATTGCATTTCATTCAAACAGAGGAGCCCTTTCAGGCATACAACAACCAAATAGAATAAATACAATAAATATAAGAAAACAGAAAAAAAAAAAATTGTGACTAAACACCAAAAATCGCTAAACATAAAAACGTAACATAAATGCGGGCATGTAACGCAATCGTCGCTCGTCTCATACACACCAATTCTACACAAGGAAGCCAAATAAGATGTGTGCTCGTACGTGTGTGAACCGACGTGCTCTATGAGATTGTAACGACGACCGCCATACCTGGCAGAACGAATCAATCGTAACGAGCGTGTAACGCGAGGTACAACAGCGACACATAGGTGTCACGATGGCGTGGCCGCGTCGAATCATAATTATGTTGCGGCATGGCATAGCGACGGGTCGTGACACCGTGTCGATTCACTGAGATACGCGCCCGTTATCGCCACTTCCGCGTTCACCAAAGCAACGATGACACGCGAATTCGTGTATGGCATGCACTTATTGTCACGGAGCACGATAACAAAGGATGGGGAGTGTGTGTGTGTGTGGGGGGGGGGGACACATGAAACAAGCCCAAAATGCAATTTTTACGCAAAATCATAAAATCAATTCAACCGAAAAAAGTTTCGCTTGTTTTGCACCCGTTAATTACACATCAACAGTCATCCCCCATAGGAGGCCTGAGCTTTCATTTAGGTGTCTGCATGCTTTTTATGGAAATGAAGCTTTTTACAACATTATGATTTGCTATGTGTTTTAGTAGTTTGTGTGTGTTAACGAGAACTGAAAACTGTCAGGGTGACACTGAATTTTTTTTTTTTTTTTAAAAAGAGCTTTTAATTTTACTGTACAAATTTTGTTGAGCTTTTTTTAAACTGAATTTTGTTTTCAACATAAATAACAAATCAAGGGGTTTCTACCGGTAAAAAAATGATACGGTTTTTCCCCCCAGGGATTTGGATTCCAACTTTTCAAGGAGTTTTCCTTGGAATTATATAATTTCAAATTAAGGAAAAATTCAGCACAAGATCTTTAAATGCGAAATTGTGTTTCAAACGTTAAACTTACTTAACCTACCAATCTAAATCTACCACACAAAACGATTATTAAAAACGTTGAAGTCAAATTCATACCCTAAAGTACATCGAATGTTGAATGAAATAAAATAAAACAATTAAAACATAATTTTTTAATTGATTTGTTTTGTTTTTGTTTTTACCATTTAGCAGCGCTGTGCCTACAGATGATAACGACAGTCAATTTAAAAACACACAAAACAACAAATAAAAACAGCGCTGCATGCAATTTAACATAAACAAACGTTGCATTTTTTGACAGACAGAATTGCAACGGCTAATTAAAGAGGGTGAACATAATGATGCTGGCGGGGAGGGTTAAGGGAAAGAACTAAATAAATGAGACAACAGTTTTTTTTTAGTCGGAAAGACAGATATTTTCATAGATACACTTTCACGGTTTTGTTTTTAATTGGTTATATAAAAAAAATGATTTTGTGTTTTTGATTGATTTGTTGTTGTTTTTAATTACCCTGTCAATCGTATGCTTTCCAATTGGTCCGGACTTAATTTTTTCGGTTTACCAACCTTGTCCTTTTGCAAGCTTTACAGAAATACATTAACACATATTTTAATTGTCATAATGGTGTTTGTTTAACAACAACAAAAACAAAAAATGGTTGAATCTTAATTTGTTGGAAGAACGGCAGAACCAAAGAAAACAACACAAAAATTGAAACGGAAATGAATAAAACCGATAAATTTCCACATTTTCATGAAAACGCTTAATTACAATGAGTTGTTGCATTGGCATTTGTGATTAGTTAGATGTGTCATAAAAAACATACTTTGTTAGAAAAACAACGGAAAATTTATGCAAAGTTTCCTCTCATTTCTGTTTTTGATAATAACTTAAAATTTTTCTTTCTAAAGCTCCGGTTCAAATGTTTGTCCGGTTCGAGGGGAAACCCTGCGTTTTTTTTTGGCAAGAAACAAAACAGAAAACAAAAAAAAGAATGCAACAAACCGGTTCTGTATACACTAAAAGTGAATTCAGGCTGCTCTAAGTGTTCGGTTATTTTTAATCAAATATTGTGGCACGATAATTTTTTTTGCTTTAAATAATTTTAAACGAAAAACAACTAAATGGCGCATTACTTGAAAAATAATAATAAATATCATAATTATTATATTAAGTAAAATTGGAAAAATACCAAACGTAATTGACAGTTGATTTTGTTTTGTCATTCAATTTTGCTCAAAGAATTGTGTTAATATTTTTTAGGCACATTTGCGAAAAAATGTTTTTTTTGTAGTTTTTTTTTTTTTTTGTAATACAAACCCTCGTTCTCTGAGCGACTTGAGCTGAGTGTTCGTGAGGCGCCTAGGCTCACCGGTGCCGTCGGTAGCGACGGCGTCCAGCTCATCGAAGGGCGGCGATATAAAGAGGTCGCGCAAATTTATCGGACGTGTTTTACGATTAGTACCGTTTGTACTACCAGAGAGAGGAATCGGTAAAACTAAAACAATTGAGAGAGAGAAAAACCCTTGCAGCTTAGAGAGTAAATAACAAAACAAAAACAAAAAACAGAACAAAAAGCAAGGAAAAACCAAACTCACCAATTGGAAATGTCTTCCAATGATAGAGAAACTGCTGTGCCACTGACTTAATGTGGTCCACCAGCTGCTCAACCTCCGGCGGAGCGCCCAGCAAGTTGATGGTAAAGTTGACGGGCTCCTTCTCCGGCCCAATCAAGCTGCTCGGACGTGCCAATTGCGTTTGACTGGACGCCAATGTGGCACCAGTCCCAGTGGACTCTGCCGTCCCTTCCGTCATTGTATGATGCATCATAAACCGTCACTTTCTCGCGGCCCAATCTCTTAGTCAGTCAAGTTACCTTCGATTTTGGAATCACTACTCAACTCGCCGAACAAAAACTCTCGATTGTTTTGACGAATTCTACACAAAAATTGGCGATTTTATGACGACTTGCTATCAAAGGTATGGCGTCACATATTGTGGGCTTTTGAGACTTGCGAGTGGCTTTTTGAGGTGCGGCTGTTGATCTCCATCGCCGTTATTGGTGTTGGGCGGTCTTAAATCATTGTGAAGATGGTCTGAAAATTTAGGAAATAGAAGAACTTTAGATAAAATATCAAGAGAATTTTTTGTTATAAAGAATCTACAAAAAATTTGAAAGTTTCTGAAAGCAAATCTTGAGAAACGAGATTGTTGCAACTCGATCCGTTTCAGTCAAAGAAACGAATAAAATATCTGTCCAGGCCAGTGATTGACTGAAACCTAATCAGTTTTTAAACGTTTAAGTGACGCCACTCAAACGGTCAATCGCGGTCGCGGAAAAAAGTGTGTAGGCCGCGCTAATTCCAGCGAATTGTTTTTCATCAATGGCACATGTTTCGAGCGCGAAACCCAAAATGCACAGAACAATTAAATTGAATTACCTAATAAATGTGATGGCTGGAAGAGACGCCGGAAGCGTTTAGGCGATCATCTAGCATAACAGCGAGCAAAAGCGCTGTGACCGCCGCGAATGACATGCGAGAATCAATCGCATGTCAAAGTGAGTGTGTGTGTGTGTGTAATAGGGGGGGGGTTGAGTTATGAATTTTGACCCAAATCAGCGGCAATCGCGAAGCGCCACGCTAGACAATGTTGCCGATTCTGGCGAGAATTGCATCCGTGAATATGAGTGTTTAGCTTCCAGAACTCTTTGAAACCTCGTCGGATGTGCATCTCCTCCAGTTGGTCACGTCAAACAATGAATGGGCCTCTTTTGTGACAAAATCTAAAGAAAATGCTCAGTTGCAATGGAAATTGCGCTTGAGGCGAGAAAAAGCGCTTCAGGCGTCCATCTGGAAGGTGAGCGATGACGAACAATTTTTGTTTCGCGCAACTTTTTCCGTATCACCTTTCACATGTGGCCCATGGAAGTGAATTCCTTTTGTTATGCCAGCCATGTGAGCATATGTTTTGCTATTAAAGTGCGCGACTCCCAGCGACTCGGGCGAGGCGGTGTGATGGCCGCGTGATCACTTTCTGTGTCATCTGATATTTATAAGCTGTTAAGGCATCTAAGACGGGCATTACTGGGAGGCGCCTCGTGAAAGATGCACGCGAATGACAGCACCAGACTGAAATGCGTTTTGGCGGTCTTCAGAATGCAGATTCGATCTTAAAGGAGGGGGGGGGGTTCAAATGATTGCACTTAATTCAATTATGCAATTCCCTATTTAAGTCAAGAGTCTGGCGCTGGTGCAAAATGCAATTATCGCATCTAAACCATAATCCACGTTCCCTCCCACAGCCAAGAAGCTTTACGGAAAACTTACAAGTAAATAAGTTCCAGCGACTGCAAAGAAAACATCTCCCCAAGTCCATGGACGCTTCAACTGATTGTTTCCTTTAATCGGAATGAATTCAATCCAATTACTAAGTATAATTGGACTGTCAGCCGCAGTTCCAGAATCTTTATTCATAGAAAGTGACTCCAGAGATTCACGTGTCTCGATGTGCGCACTTGGCCAACAGAGATGTGCACAAATTTGTTAACCAAATTGCGTGGCTCAGCGAAGACCCGCTGTGCTTCTTACGAACAATGGCAATTTGTCTGTTCTGTTATGCGCAATCTTTAAGATGCTAGAGAGCACAAAGAAATTCATCGCTGTCAAGTCAAAACATATTTGTCGTCATCAACGTGCCAGAGAAACGCCCTCAAACGAATTCTTTCGCGCACATCAGCCGACTCGCAACATCTTAAGATGCCTGTAGCTTAAGATGTTGCCCACTTTTTAATTAGGCCTAATTATAAAATGTGTTTACAAACAACACGATTTTGTTGGAGCATCTCGTCGACTCATTTTTGGGTATTCCATAATTCTGGATTCAGATCAGGGTAAGACTTGGAACTTGGTAGAGGGACAACTAACAATTTCTGCTCGCCAAAAAAAGTGGAACAATTTGATGATGGGCATCTACTTCATCACAGGATGGCTACTTTGTGCTACTTTGTAAGATTTATAAATAGAAAAACATGTCGATGATTAATAAGATGATTGAGAAACACTCCTTGTTTTGGTGAGCGTGCACGCATTCCCCGCTAAGATCAACCCCATTCTTTAAGAACGATGACCACGGAAGGGCAAGAAGAATTTGCGTATTTTTAGAAAACAGCTTAAGAAAGCCGAGTTCACATCACACGGCATCTGTCAGCATTGGATTGGATGAGTTCACAGCACAAGATGATGTCACCTGATTCTTCAGTTGTGGCGATTTTCATTCGCGTCTCCTTGAGAATGAAATCGATTAATTGGCCATTCTGACTTGATTGCGACCTCGTCAAGTTCACTCGAAATTTTGTCGTTTCTTAATAAATAATTTATGGAAGAATTATTGTTCATTAACAATGTATTGATGACAGTAGCCATTAAGGCGTTTGTTCCTTTATCACCTCTGCAGATGCATAAACAAAAAGAGGAAGTTCCAGGACGATTTACGCAAATTTGATTAGGAACTAGACTGAGCGTTGAGTTCCCTGAATATTGGGTCGAGTATATCAAAAGGATTCATTAGGCAAAATTTCAAATCCAATCCTTCGAACGGCAACAGTTAACACCTTTATGCCTGATATTGAGAGTGGGTGTTGTCCAAAATGTCCTTAATAGATGTTTTGGAGATGTTATCCGGGAGTTAAACAGGAATCATAAAAAGCATTTCAGCGAAAAACAGGAGTAAGTTCAGGATGTTCACAAGTGTTCATGAGAAAATCGATATCAGATTATAATTTTAAATAAACTAGATTAAAAAGCTAAATTGGGTTTAAACAAGCTTGAAGCTCACCTCGAGATTCAATTGCTGGATGGAATTCGGGTTGTCCTAAATTAAGTGTGCTGTCGCCTGTCACCGGATGGCGGTAAATTGGATACTGTCAAAAGCAAGCTTCTGCCCAGCGACAGGTTTGCTGCACTGATGCTGCTGCAGTTGTCTGGATTGTTGCTTATCTCCTGTTTCAGGATATGTTTTTTGTTTTTTTTTTTGTGTTTTTTTTTTGTTTTTGTCAACTCTTAGCACTTGTAAACGGCTCCACTAAAACGTTTTGGGACTGTTCCTGGCCACTTTGTGGCGCGCGCACTTCTTCAACACAAAACACACGACCGAATGAAAATGTTTTCCATCTTTGCACAAACTCACTGATAATCCTTTGCACTATGGCCGGAACGTCTCCATCTCAACTCAGCATACATTTCACATATAAATATTAAAAAAAAAAAAACATTTATTATAAACAACAAAGAAGACGGAATGAACTCGCGCGGCCGTTTGGCAGTCGCCACGAATAAAAATCGGTCGGTGGGCCAACTGGGCTGGGCGGCGAGGGTTCCGCGCGTTCCACTTAAATTCGGCTCGTCTGTTAGCGCTTGATGTATGCTGCCACTGGATAGATAGCATACAAATGCTGTATGCTCGATATGTTGAATCAATTAATAAACGGTTTCAAGCACAACAAATTCCGAATACCGAATCGCGTGGAGGAGCGAGACGATGTGTTGGTGCGCAGACGCTGTGCGCGCTTCTAGCGCTTGTGCCGTTTGCACGGTGGCTGTGGACGACCACGTACTTTTGGGAATAGCTTTGGGATGCCAAGCGACGACATCAGTTATCATCACTTGCAATGCTCAGTTGAACGACATCGCCTGGACGCGATGCACTTGCAGTTACTTAGACGCACTGCACTGGAGTGGGCCGAGATGGAACCACAATTTGCTAATCACTGACCAAAGAACAATAACAAAATTCGCTAACCAGCGTCTTGGACTTCGAAAAGTTTAATTACTAAGCAATCAACTTTTAAACTAATTGGCAATTGCAATCTGACATTTGCCAGCTTTGACGTAGATACATGTAAAATATTTTTAGTACTTTTGCGTAGCGAAAAAATTCGATGTCGAAATTGAATCAGAGCTGCCTGAATAAAAGTTTTTAAATTGTTTTCTGAATTACTTTTATTATTTAAATCAAATAATTTGTAGAGCATAAAACAAGAAATTTGATTATAAAAGCTCAGATGTTTCCTGAATAGTTTCAAGATGATTCGTTTTGAGCGATATGAACCCATCAACTGTCACTTCAGTTTTTTTTTCTTAAATTGAAGTTTAATTAAGTTGAAATTTTGATTTAATAACAAATAATATTTACTAAATATTATTTGTTAATAATCACAAAAAAATTCTTGTGAAATCATGGACACACAAAATTCTAACTCTGACAGTTGGACTGCTATGATTGTCAAGAAATGATTTTGACATTAATATCAATTAAGTTTAATTTAAAAATCAATAAATTTAACAATAAAATTCCTTTTACTGAGTTAAATGTACCCTTCGCTTGTACTAAATTCATTTTGCATAAAATATATAAAACTGATTTCCCCAGCTCCGCCATTTTGAGTTTTGTTCTGACATTGACATTGTTCAGCGTTGCCACCAAGTTATTTTCTGTCATTTTTCAATGGTAAATACAGAACAATAATTGTAAAAATTCTGTTAATTAATTACACCTAAATACATTGATTAAGAACCAAATTATAATTAACCGAATCCAACTGTCAAGCAGAAAATCGTAGTGACAAGAAAAGCCTTAAACATCTGTCGTACGGCGACGAATCGTTTGTGACACCGCTGTCCGTGTTGTCAGTGTGTGTTGCCGCAACGCTGCATATGTGTACCGATGCGAGCACCTACGTGATACGTTTTAGCTATGTAATATGCTGTAAAGTGGTAACTAAAAAATTTGGCTAGAGCCAGAATTCTGCGTGCGCCGTCCCATACGTGGTCTGCTCGCGCGTTCACTCCTTTACTCCTCCGCTTTGTGTTATTCTTCTTTCGTCGAACTCGTATTATTTTGTTTGGTCGTAGATATGTTATAATTTTTCACGTTTTTTTTGTTGTTGTGTTTTGTGGAAAACGAGCCATTTCAGCTGCAGCGGATATCCACGGATCTCGGCCAGCCATCCCCGTAACGCCAGTGCAAGTGAATCGCGCGCGCCTTCCATTGTGAATGTGTTTTAAGTGCAAAGATTTGTGAATAAATTATGTACTGCCACAAAGAATACAAATTGTGAAAAATAAGAAAGAAGAAGAAGAAGAAGAAGAAAACGAAAACGAAAAAAAGAAAAAAAAACGCAGAAAAATAGAAGAACTATCGACAGCTGAGCGACAGATCGCAGAACGTGCGAGTTCCGGAGCAGTTCCATTCAATTTGGCCAGAGTGCAGTGCAATTGCTGAAGACGGTAATGCCTCAGTTTGTGAATTCGCTAGATTCTTTGCAATTATTTTGACCATTTGCGACAGTCTTCCTCCGTCTGACAGGAGTAAGAAGGGAGGAGGGAGGGGTGGGGTGGTTGGTAGCAAAGAGGCGAAGCAAAAAAATTTCAAGTGACAGACGAAAAACAGCTCGATAGGGCGAATTGGCCTAAAGTTTGATGTGGCCAGCGACTAAAACCAACGAAAAGATTCGAGAAATTATCTGTCACGACTCACGGGCCGCGAGAACCGACATACGTCGGAGGTTTTTATGGAACCCACACGCACGTACACACGCTCACGCCGAAATTGTCGCCCCGCGGCCCGCACACGCGGCGCGACACTAAAGTCTCACCCATGCCGGTGTGGCCGTGTCGATTTATTTACCATTCGGATTATTCTTTGGAAGAACAAGGACGTCAGGTGGCACCAAGCTACCCTTGGAGCCCTTGGGGCTCTCCTTCAAGCTGTTGGTGCCCGCGCTGCTGGCTGGCCCTTGTAATTACATATTTCATGTACAAAAGTCGTAGGTTTGTTTGATTGGAGGCGGTGGCTTGTCAATTGTTCGTGCCTGATCAGTCACCGCCGATGATCTTCTATTGGAAGTTGAATTTCTGAATTCGATTAAGTCATCTCGAAAGGCCCAGCTATGCGGGTTATGAAATAAGACGCTGATTTTGATTGATTAATTCAATCAATTCATCAATAAAATCTTTGGTATTTGGATTCTGCAGGATCTTGCTGCTGATCCAACAGTTAAACGGCTGATGGTCGTGTCAGGAAGCGCCCAGGCCAAAGCTAGGCTTCATGTTTTTACAAGTCGCGTTCATCCGACATTTACGCAATGACGTCGAGCGTCGCGTTTTCCATTTTCGGGTGAGGCAATAATATTGTTAAGACACTGCAATCTGCATGTACTTGGGCGATTGTTTGATCATGAATCGCAACTGTGTGCCCATACTCAGCTGAATTGACGAAACCGCGCTGCTTCGCGGATGAGGTGTGAGCGAGCAAGCGCGCCCGCGAAACAAAACAAAACAACGGCACGTTTATCAAACTGTGTTTACCGAAAACATGAGTTTTTACGGCGGCGGCTGCACCTCCGCGCTGGTGGCCACCCATTCATGTATTTACGCATCATTTGGTCAAATCCCTTTATTGTGCTCCTGGGCCAGGTGATAAAACAAAAGGGAAATGGGTTAAGGCCCGATCTCTTGGTGGGTCAATCAGCCAACAAGTGTGGGGGCGGGGGGCGTATCGCTTGAGGCGATTGTGGCCTAATGAATCTAGATTAGGCTTCTGGGCCTAGATGGCGGTTAAAGAACTATCTCCTACCTTACGTCATTTGTAGGGGATAATCCCAAAGGTAGGGTTTCATGTGCTGTTCATACACTGCAATACCGTTAAGTCGCGAATAGCTCTTGTCCGTTACGCGTAACTACTTTCTCAATCTCAATCAAGTAAGGCTGAGGCAATAAATTGCGAAACGTTCGATGAACCATATCACCAGTCAGCCGCATTTAGATGCGTCGTCAGCTTTTGCTGAATCGCATCGGAATCTGAAGCGCTTCGAGAATTTTCGAGCTGACTCAATTAGGATTGTGGTATGGCCAATCGGTGAATTCAGTTGGGATTCCAGCAGCCCTAGCCTTATCGGCACCTGATGGATATAGTCAGTTATGTCTGTGGCCAGGTATTTACTATAAACACTTCAAGGTCAAACGTTTCTCTATTTAAGTCCTCAACATTTTAAGTATTTTCCCAAAAAATGTCCAATTGGTTTTCCAAATGTGTTTTGCGCACAAAACACATTTTTTAATTTGATGAAGCTAATTAGAACAAGAAGACGTTTGATTTGTGACTGTCTACAATCTGCATACTTAAAGTACGAAAACGATTAAATTATCTGCATTGCGGCAATTCGCTCCAAGACCGATTACTTCTACTTCCACTTAATTAGTACAATCTTAATGGAAATGGTCGGTCATGGCAAGTTAGCCGATTAGCTGCAAATGTTAATCAAAGCATTTCTCTTGACTGCAAAAACTTTGCTTTGTTGGCAATTCTTAACCGCCCAGAACATTGTCGCGAATTCCCATAACAAGTTGCATAATGCATTCAAATCATTATCCATGCAAATTGCAATTTCTCGACGCTTTGTTTGCCGCGTTCTCGTAATTATCCATAAACAATTTGTAAGGCTTTTCATTGTGCAATTCATCGTCTAAGATGCTTAGATGCTGAACAGCTTCGATTCGTCTTGTGGACAGTTGAAAGGAATTGCCGGAAACACGATGCTCACATAGTTTCGGGGGCAAACTGATCCTACCAATTTTGGCTACCACACAACGTTGACACATTCAAAGTCGGCGCGTATTTACGGTCGCACCACATAGCTGCATAAGTTGCGTTGCCGCATACAGTTAATTCAATCAATACCGACTGCCAGCGTCGAGTATATCATTTATGAGATTGAACCTCTTGCTATCTGTCAATTATCGTTATGTGTCTTCATTACGGCCGCCTCGAATGCACTTGCCACAATTGAAATTCCTCCTCGCACAACATAAAAGGTTAATAAACCGCGATCAATTATTTCATTTAGTTTTCACTCGTATTTCTAGCATATTTCCATGCGACGCGTGATACAAATGTGAGAAAAACAGAAAAGTGACAATTCCCCCCCACCCCCTGCCCCCACTTCCCCCGTGTCGCCTCACCACTGGCCATTGTTCGCTTATGATAATCCAATTGGAACATTTAACATGCTATAAATGGCCTGCAGTTGTCATATTGACATCCCGCGCCAATTGCGGTCGCATTATGTGCGAATTGTGTGAATCGCGTTTTAAATTTTCTATTATTCGAATGACAACGGATTTTTTTTTGTGTCAAAGGCAATCTGGTAGAGGATTGTGGCTTTACTTTGAGTTGATACTTGGCAGAGGATAAGTTCAGACCGGTTCAATATTGGAAGTCGCAAAAATGTCGTTCAGTGATTACGGTATGTTCTATCGCATATGTTTTATCGTAACAAAATTTAAATTACTCATTTGAAATAAATTATAAAACATATGAAAAAACATATTTTCAATAAAATTGTTATGAATCATTTTAAAATCTCCAAGGGTTATTGTTGTATTGGGACTTAGATCTCGGGTTATCCAAACAGCTAGAAATCTTATAAGAAGGGGAATCCCCTCTCAGCGCCTTGGGCTCTTTCAAAGCTCCCCATTCACAAAGAAAAACCATTTCAAAATCAGATGTTATCATTTAGGTTGGAATTTTTCAAAACACCTGAAAGTAAATTTAACGATAATTAAACAATACCTGTTGTCATTTACAAGTCACAACAAAGTATGCCTCAATGCACACGCTCGAGTCAACGGAATTTCACTAAAACATTTAAATATAGATAATGACGCTGTTTTGTTTTTGCTAAATTAATGAATTTTTAATGAGTCTGGAGCTAAAAAACAAGAATATTCTTGTTTTTGTTGTTGTTGCAAGCCAATTGTCGGGCATTGTGAAAAATTCAATTACATAATTCACGTTCCGCATCACAGCCATTCAAGGTCAAAGCATTAAAGTCCCAAGGTTGAAATATAGAACAGAGCCAATCGAAAAACAATTTAAAAACAAAAAAAACATCAAAATAAGACAACAAAAGTAATTACATTTGTTTTGTGTGTGTTTTTGCTGTTGTTGTCAGCGTGTTGTTTGGTGTTTTGTTCTGGCCAAACCATGTGCCTCGATAAGTCAACATCTGTCATTCGAATTGTGTTGCATGTCAGTGTGGAAATGCCAGCCACGACTGATATCAAGGCCGCCAATTGTCTGTTTTGCATCCACAATAGCTACAGTGGCTGCGGGGTGGCGGGGGAAAGCGGGGGAAGAGGGGCGATGCGTGCACGGCGACGGAAGCCAATTCGTTGTGGCAAGTGTCGCAATATTGTTGGATTGAGACTATTAGGCGGGCGGCTCCAGCTTCATCGGAATGAGAGGCCCAACGGCTGTCAGTAGCCCCACCCTACCGTCCTCGATCTGAGTGCACCTTCTTCATGTTCACTTTTAATTATTTCCATTTACTGGCTGAAGATAATGCGACACTTTGGATGACCTTCGAATGGTTTTCATTCTTCTAAAGTTTTCACATTGTAATGAGACGCAAACTGCTTTTCAATTCTTCCTAATAAAGCTTTTATTGTCATTGTACATAAAACAAAGAAAAATATTCCTATAGATGTCTTTCATCTAACGTCTCAAGTCAAAAAAGTCACAGCAAATCTCGAAAAGAAGAAGCATTTGCTGACAACTGAAAATGTCTTACCTACCTGAAGATTTCCAATTGCTGCTTAGAAAACCATGAAAAGCACGTCCGATCGAGAAAACATTCCGCTTTGACGTCATCGCATAAACAAAGTCAATCTGTTGTCCATCCCTGCACCGCCGCCCACTCGCACGTCAAAATTCAACAATCAATTCAAACAGCGGAATGGCTGATTAGTTAATCATCACGTTTTGCATTTGAAAACCGAATTAAGTGTAAACACACACTGCACACATATGTTATGTTACCTGCGGGGTGACGGGTCGCCGCTGCACGACGACCGCGAACAGCTACCGCATTAGCTGGGTGGGGGGTGGGTAGGTGCGGGGCACACATAAACGTTTCGGCGTTTGCATTTGCCACACAAATGATCGAATGGGCTCCTGGCACATTCCGCTGACGACATACTCCCATGTCAAATTGAAATTATGACGCTCGAAAGCGTTTCAAGTCAACGCTTGAATTCCAGTGGCAATAAGAAACAAACGATTATTTAAATCATAATTAAAAGCATAACTTCACGATTAATTACGCTTAAATTGCCAGCAGCTGCAGTGAATTGCATTCGCCTAATGTGAAATGCCGCAGTGGCGTGGTTTCCTGCCCACCTACATGGCTGATGTATAGATAAGGCCACTCCGAAAGTTGTAGGCCACTCCTGTAGGGCATCAATAATTAAACGGACGCTGCCATTGCATTGGTAACCACCCGCCCTACTGATTTCGACCAACAAGTGCTTGCCCGATTCAATATTTATGCTCGTTTCCTTACACTACTAACCTTAAAAAAAAGGAGAAAAAAAACCAGGACGATGAAGCTTGGGGCGTTCTCTGGCCGATCCACTTTCCTGATTCCATAGAGTGCACATTCCATTAGTGCAATCAGTTTTCTTTTTGGTTTTTTGCTATAGCAACTGGAGCAAACAGCATCAGCACGAGCAAAATTGCATATTATCCTCCTGTCACAACGACCTTCCACTTGTCTTGCACCATCGTCTCTCCTAAAGAGCACGAGCTTCTTTGGAGGGGGTGGGCTTTTGCCCCCCCCCCATTAAATGCACGCTATCGGCGTTTGGCGCATAATGCAGCTACGAACTTTTGTTTGCGGTTTTGATGCAAATTGTTGGATGAATGGCCTTGAAATGTTGTAATAGCGTAGGCGGATGGAGTTTGGGAAGGTTTTTAGGGTGGCAAAATGTATTGATTTCATGGAAATTTGGGGATGGGGGGGTTGATGAAAACTGCGCCATTACCTGCAGAGCAAACGTCCATTGTTCCCAAAATCAGTGGGATTTTTTTATGTTTGAATATGAAATTAAAATTCTTTTTACTTTTTAGTTTCGAAAATTTCGTCAGTCATCCACTTTCCAACCTCAAATCCATCACAATTTTCGTACTTTAATATGTTTAAAAAAAAATGATTAATTAGCCTTTCAACTCGCCATAAATTATGATTAATGAACAATAAGTTCAGACCCATCACCGTCCCGGTCATTATTCATAAATACGTTTATTCATCGGGCCGAACAATCTCCGAAAACACTTCGGCGACGAGAATGATTCTCCGCAGCGCAGCAGCTGTCAAACGTATTGTTTAAACCAAATTTGTGTGGCACAATAAACCCAAATGGCATGACCTTGATCCACATTCATTGCACTGCCAGCGATGAGTACAGCCACATTGGCATGCGCACAATCGAGTTTTCGGTGGAGGCTGCATAAAAGGGTAAAGATTGACGCGTCGGGTATTCTCGTTGGAGGTGATTCCCTTTCTTCGGCAGTCAAAGACGCTATTGAAACGCGCCTATATGGTATCAGGTGTACGACACCTGGCGTACTTTACTTACGTGACCATAACACGACAATCACGCAATTTGTCGCAGCATTCGACGCATTCTTTCGGTTGCAAAAGTCGAACCACCAAAGTGAACCGACTGGCTTTACCTGCAACTGTTTTCGTATTTCTTAGCGTTTCTTTGTTTACATCTTTTTTTTTGTTGTTGTTGTTGTGTACTGTTTAATTATTTCAGTTGTGACTTATATGGCATAAGGCACTCGGCTGCCATGGAGAGATCGTGCGCTTAATTAGGACATTGACAACGTAAAAAGTACGTTGATTAATTGGAATCGGCCTGTAGGCCATTTAGTATTCCTCGCCATTGATTGAGTTGATGGGATTTGTGATTTCACAAATGGACAATTTTCTATTCGTCATAAACACTTGGTTGGCTGTACTTGGGATGAATTGAGGCAGTAATTGGCGTACAAAAGGGCACCCACTCGAGGACTTTGACAGAGATTCGAACGCAATTATCTGATTATCTCTTCGACTAAATGACCCGTTACTTAGAAATCAACCGGTAAAAAACCCTGATAGATTTTCTCTCTCTCTCTCGCTTTCTCTGTTCCTCTCTCAAGTTTACTTTAATTGTCAACTGAGAAAACAAACAGTTTTTGCCAGTGGTTTTTGTCATCTGAATTTGATCTGGCAGATGAAACAAAAAAAAAAAAAACAATCTACACACGAGACGCTCTGCACCGCCGCGCAATCAGCGCGCCAAAAAAAAAATATATGAAAAAGCTCTCATAAATTCAATAATCACGTCAGCACAATTTCACCCACCTCCAAATCGGTTGGCACATAATTTCATCTTCAAGGTTGTTTCTTGCGCGTAAATATATAGATTTACATCTGGAAATACTGAGCTGGTCAATTAAAGACTTTAGTGAGGCCGCCTCTGCACCAGCCACACAGGCGCTCGCTTTCGTGAAAATAACCGCGAGCAGTGCACATATGGCCATGACAAACGATCTTGTTTGCGGTGAGATTCGAGATGAATTGATTTCTCTAACTTGACTGTATCTCAACTAACTGAAGTTGTGAGACAATGAATACTTTGCCAGGCAAAAGAACTACCTTGGTAGCTGCCATGAAGAGTTCACGAACTGCCCCGACTATTTTAAACTCGACGCAACTCGCCGATGCACGGATCGTGAACAGGTGACGACTGCGCTTCCAATAACTAGGAGCTGACGCTGCAGCGACAGTTAAGCCACTTAGTCAGACTAAATTTACCGCTGTGCAACTGCACAAAATGCACTTCAAATCACTAGTTCTGGGATTTCGCCTGGGAGGCCGCACCAGAGCGCTCTTTGGGGTCGCCTGTAAATGCCATGAATTTTGCACATGCTCATGTTGCCCATTCTTCGGGTAAAAATAGCCATTCAGACAATCGCTTAAGAAATTGTTTATTGTTGCGAAAGGGGCGCACTTTGGCGGCGTGAAATGTGCGCATGCGCTTGGGTGACACTTCCACGAAAATATTGCATGTGGGAGTTTATGTGCGAGATGAGACGTGTACCAATGCAGCGCAAGATTGAGTGGGATAAGTCAACTCTGTTGTAGTTCTTCGACGCTTCTTCATCAATTTTATGGTAATTCATGTTTCGAGGAAGATCCTTGAAAATGGACTGGATTTTTGGCTCTAGGCGAGGGGTTAATGACCATGTCAAACTGAATTTTGCGGTTTTTTGAAGCATCGCGTCGCTTCAAGTTGGACACCGTCGAGTGGCGTCAATGGTCATATTAGTGGACTTTTTGTTTCTTGGGTATTTAAAATCCTCAAAAGTCACGTTTTAAATAAAATCTTTTGCTTAGAGTGCATTGGGTTAAAAAAAACGCCTAAATGTTGTCAAAATTTTTTTAAATGCAGCGAATGCACTCTTTGGAATCATCATCGGCCACTTTTCCTCTTGTTAAAAAATTATAGACGTCGATCATAAGATGCACGATCCCATGCCCTTCCTAGTAAAATGATCTTTAAACGGTTTCCAATATCCAATCTATTCTGGATGTAATTAGACGCTTGTTGTTTTTTCTGCCTCCAAAAGAGATGGGAAGCAACAAAATATCGACGCGTCGCGGCTGTTTGGTGCCGCACCAAAATGAATCGCGGAAAAAACTGTTGCGGCCAAATCGCTGCAGTTTCTGTGTAGAACGTTCTTGGGACGGCCGGCGATCGCCTCCCTGCCATCCAGCGTCGGTACGCAAGCGTGGCAAGTTTCGTCTGTCGACCAAAGCACGGTGGTTATTTTTGAGATCTGTCTAATAGAGTTTAGAATTGAGCGCGCGTGCGCAATGCGTTTGTGCTCGTTAAATATAGCGTTTGGCTGCGTTGTTTTTTTTTTTGTTTTTTTGGTGTTGCCGCCACTGCTGTTGTTATTTTTTGTGTATTCCGATCTTATATGCACTTGCCTATATGTTATATACTCGCGGCCATATATACAGGATGATAGTGCATCCTCTGTCCGGACATGTGGATTTTCATCGGCCGGAGTTTAGTACGACGTTAATGTAAATGCGCAGACAGATGATCGTTTTAAATTGGTGCATTTGCGTACGTTTAAGTGAATAAACACATTTATGTTAATGACTTGTCGTATAAGTCGACGAGGTGTCAATTGGGTTGGTTAGTTGGAAGAAATGCGAAGCGTCTTAATCAGTATAGTTTATAGTCGGCTGTCAGCACCAAAAACTATAAAGTTTTATTGTGCAAACCACTTTGCTAATCAGTACTTATTGGCTATTAAAAGTTGTGATCGACGTTTAATTGGAAGATCTTAAAGTAGTTTTAAGTCTTTAGTTGAAATTTTCATCAAAGATTGATTCCGATCCTTGGTCAAAATTAGGTTTTTGACGATTACTATCAATACTTCACATTCCTACGACTGAAAAGATCATTAAAAACAAAGTATTTGTTGATCGGGTATCAACATTTGCCCAAACCAAAAATCGGATCCACCCTCCACCAGTTGGCTCTCAGTCGGGGACAATCAATCTGCGTCTATTTTTAGCCCCCATCCATGTCACCGCACCATCATCACATTTCATTGTAAGAAGCCACTCTGACATGTGTCCCAGAATAAATATCTGGAAATATTTCCTCATAATAATTGATATGTGACGGAAATTAAACGGCGTACGCACGCGCAGACGCTCTCTCCAATACGCTACTCCCCTAGCCGGAATACACACGGAAAATGCGTTCCCATCCACACCAAAACGCACATTACTTGGAACGCCAACGAATAGAATAAGAAATAACAAAAAAAAAAAAAAAAAAAACAAACGCAGCCTTAAATTTATATCAAATATATTTAGTTTAAACTTTAAACGCACGCGCACCGACAACTGTGACAGCTCGTCCTGTACATACATCTATGCACTATATACTTACACACAAATGTAGTAAAAACAGAAAAAAAAAAACTGAATTTCACAAATATTTTCCGCTTTTCATATACTTTCAGGCCGCATTTCTATATTTACATCGATTCTCATTCGGCCTGGTATGATCTTTTGGATGTTGTGCGTCACGGCGTCGCATCACATCGGACCAGTTTTCGGGCAGCAACACCTCTAGCGACTGCTAACCTGCGCCGGAGGTTACACACGAACAAAATACGATTAATTGCCACACCAAAAAAAAAAGAAAAAAAAAAAAAAACTGTACAATCAGCGCCCGCCTGATTGGCAAAATCACCGCAAAATTGTTGATAAGTGAAAAGTTGTCAGGCACACGCGGAAAAACGCAATTCTCCGCGAAGGACGATTTGATTTGAATTTTCTTCGTCTGCAAAAACGCGTGTGTGCGATTGAATGTCTTTAATATGCGCCGCCACCGCTCGTAGTGTCTCTATCTCGCGAAATTGTTTGTTTGGATTCGCCTGGTTCATATGAGGATTCGCCGCGAACAAGGACTCGCCTTAACTCACGGGTGCCCCAACCCATTCGCAACGCAAACGCGATTTCACTAATAATTGTGCGATCCACCAATGCAATTGAGTGATCCTTAAAGTGTTAGTAAATAAATGTTTAAATAATTGCAGAATCAGTGTTAAGGACTTTGTGTGATAATATAACTGCTCTTTTAGTTAAAAAAAAAAAAAAACAATAAAACACCATTGAATCTCCTACGAAAGATACTAAAAAAAAAAAAATTTAATATCTATTAAATAAATGAATGAAATGCTGCAGGCTGGAGTTTAACGGGATTAGTTTGACAGAAACATGACAATGACAGACGTAGTCAGCTGCTCTTGTGTGCTCTAGTTAAATGCCACACTAACAACCGATCGTACCTACATGCATCGTCTTATGTGATCAAGAACGCGAAATGCTTTTCATTTATCGTTTTATTCACACCGTTTTTCACTTAGTTTAATAATAGATAGGTTTTTATTTGTTTTTTTTTGTTTTTTTTTGTTAATTTTTTTCGTTCTTTTTTGTATTAACGCGTATATTCTGTTTATCGACATTATGCTGAAGAGAGTCACTTGATTAATATTCAAATTATTATAATTTTGTTAAATTCCTAAGCAGGAGAGTCAGTCAACAATCAAACGTCAAATTTTGGTTGTCTTTATATTTATATACTTTTTTTTTGTTTTTTTTTATTATTTATTTTTATTTATTTTTTGGTTATTAATTATTTGTTTTGATCTAAAAAAATTACAAGCACAATTTTTTGGGCCGACTTGTCACTATGTAAACGTAAACTGTCAATATTTTTGATTCGGTTCTTTTTACTGTTTTTATTTTGTTGTTTAAATTTTTTTTTTGTTGTTCTGTCTCAAACTGAATTCAAACGTTAACTTGATGTGTTCTTTTTTCTCTTGTTACATATAATTGCCATAATTTCACTCAAAACACAAAAAAAAAAAAAAAACGAAAACAAAAACACCAAAAAAAATAAAAAATACCACGCACTATCTGTACCCGTTAATTGAATTGTGTCCACACATTCTTGATCCTATAACTAAGTCATGGCAACTGCCGCCAAACAAAAAACAACGACAACAGTAAGCGGCTCAACCTCGTGTGCATCCCCATCGTCAAGTGCGTCAAACAAATCGAATTTACTGAAAACGACTGGCGTCCTATCGCCGTCCATCGGCCATCATCACACATCATCGCCATCGGCAGCGTCAGCCAGTGCGCATCTGTCACAATACACATCGGCCGCTAGTCCGTCTGGCCACGGCCAAACGGTTGGTGGCAGCACCAGCGGCGGCGGCGTCGGCGGCACCGCCACCAACATAACCCACAACCACCACCGTCGCGGCGGCGGCGGCGGCGGCGGCGGCGGCAGCAGCACCGGCTTTGGTGGTGCGTGCGAAAGTCAAGAGGACATTGAGACCATAGCCAAACAGATCAGCGATCATGCCGAGGCAATCTATCAGACGTGGAAGGCACGTGGCCTAGCGCCAACGGAAATACTCAACTGTCACACAGGCACCAGCAGTGACGCATTCGGCAAAACACTGACACCGTCATCGGTGCTACATCTACGCAATAAAGACTCGTCGCCAGTGGCTGAGCTGTTAGCGCATGCGCCCGACATGTCGAACAACAACTTAGAGAAACTGGTCAGTTCGTTTGTGAACGAGGATAAGGCACGCCAGCAGGCAGCACGCAAATCGAATATACTGACGAGCGGCACAATACGTGACGCGTTGCGCAAATTCGAGTCGGCCGACAGTGGCACGGTGACAGTGAAACCGAATTATATACGCAATAGCAGTGGTGGCCAGTCCATTGAACAGCAGCAGCAACAGTCTCCGCCAGCTGCCACAGCGACCAGCCAATACCATCACTTGCATAATAAGAAGAACAGTTATGGTGCTAGTGGCAATCGCGACACCAATAATATTGATAAGACGTCCGCCACAACCAATCAATTGAATCAAAATGTTCCTGATGTGTTGATGAATACGTTCGATCAAGTGCTTCCAAAGAAATCCAACCAGCCAACGCAGGCGCTGCCCAGCCGCCAGAAGCCAGAGACACCCGCCAAGCCAGCGAAGCTCGTCAATCACACGCCCTCGTGGCCGCTCAAGAATCGCCTTGGCCTCAATCAGCCGTCAAAGCAGCGCACACCAGCCGCCACGAACAGCACACCAGGCGCAGCGGCGAGCGCATCAGCCACAGTATCCACGCCAATACACCACAATGACGGCAGTCTAGTGGCGTCCGGTCATGATACGATCGACCACATTGGCGTCGGTGGTCCAACGAACGACCTCATTCACCACAATCGCACCAGCACCAGTGACAAATTGCTGCCGCACCACAACAGCTACCACAACACCACCATCGCCGATCAACCATCCTCGCCATCGCCCGCTTCATCATCAACGCGTACAGCAACTGATCTCATGGATGAAATATCACGCGAAGAGAAAAGACTTATAAATGCGCTGAAAACGGGCACCGTGCTCAACAGTGACCAATCGCTGGCCGACGACGAAGCGGCCATTCTGGGCAGCGGCGACACCGTCACCAGTCCAGATCAACAATTGTGGATGAAACAGGATGTCAGTGCCACCTCCAGTTTGCTGCTATCGCCAACGCTAATCGCCAACTCCACAGCCGCCACCAAGCACCTTGTTAGAGATCAAGAAGCGTACAGCAAAACTATGGTGGGCGAGAGTCCGCCGTTACCGGCCACCAATGCGTCCAACGGCGGCGTCGGTGTGGCCGGCAAGCCATCGTGGAACGACGACCAATTGCCGATGAAGATTGGCGGCGTATCGAATGGCGGTGGCGGCGGCTTGCCGGGCAAGCCGCAGGACACACTGCCACAGATGAAGATAATAAAGCCACGGCCGCGTAATGATGCGGCTGTGCCACATCCGGAGCCGAAGGTGAATCCCAATGGCAACGCTGCGAATATACTGAATTTGAGGGCGACCGCCGTGAATCCGGTGCGGCCGTTCCTGACGCGCGGCTCCGTCGCCGAGCGGGTGCTCATGTTCGAAAAGTGTCCGGATGTGAAGGCGCCACCTCGCAATCGGGAGCCATCTAAACTTGCCGTAAGTGTTTTCTGTGTGTGTTTTTTTTTACCCTCTGATTTTGCCTATCTTTTGGTGCCAAAATAGGGGTGGGCAATTTGTTGTTGTGTCAGACAGTGTTTCTGTTTGCCTCTTGTGTGGGTGAGGGTGAGGTCAAGACGGTGTCGAAAAGCGCTGAGCATGACAATCATTTACTGTGTCTCGGCCTCGATTCCTGATTGATTGCGCTCTGTTGCGTTTTATTTTAGAGCACTTTTACCTTCTTCATGTTTGTGCTCTCTGTCCCTCTTCTAACGAATCGCGGACAACAACCCATTTGACACATCGAGCGTCTCTAGAAAACGAACAGAACTGAAGAAGAAGAAAAAAAGAAAACAAATATCAACAACTAGACAAGTGGGGGGTCGGTGGGTGGTGTTCTTGTAGGAGAGACGCGAAGGAAGAGACACAAAACAGAAAAGGAAAAGAAGAAGACACACACAAGGCGGGAGCCGATTAAATAACATAATGTCACTGTGGCGGCTGCCAGAAATAATTGTTTGTGCCCATCAAAAGCGCGTCTTGCGCGTCCATCTTCTTCTAATTGATTGGGATTCGGTTGTTGGTTTCGCTCAATTTGATCAACTATTTTTAATTCCCAATCCTTCCCTCTCACCGAAAAAAAAACGTCGATTTGGTATCGGAATGCATGTGTGGCCAAATCCACAGAGCCACACACCACGTGGTCCGGGGTCGTCTCGGAATTGGATGTGCGACGACGCTCTTGTGCCCAATTCGTTTCGATATTTCAAATGCGTTTCCAACGCCGCGTGACCATTCGCTGTTTGCGCAGTTCCTTGTCAGTCTTTGTATGCAGATTATTGGCCGGAATTGTGGAATTCGTTTTGTGCTGCGAGGAGCTTCACAAAAAACGGCCATTGTAGCGCCGTTAGCTCCTACTTTGTTGTGGCTGGTGCCTTTGTTTTCCATTATGCGCGCTGGCTAAATGCGTTTTGGGCGTTTTGTCTTCCTTTGTGGCCATCCATATTGGTTTCTCAATTAGCCGAAACGATTTTGCGCCAAAATAACAGCGTCACGCGAGATTCTGGTGCACTTTGTCTTGGGCAAGGTTGTGACGCGAATCTGTTTCAAGGTTACTTTTGGCTGCGTTCAATTGAAATTGGGAAATCGCTATAAAAATAGATATGTTACCCCCTTTACGACAATCGCCATAATATTAGAGAACCGTTTTGCGGTGTCAACTGACGCGTGAAACGCCAATTCCTGAATCCACAAAGCACTTCAGACGCGACAATAAAGATACGCCAAGTGATTATGTGTCAACATCGTTGACAAAAACTGCCCCCACCGCCTTCTTAACAACCCCTTCCAGATGCAGCATATCTAATCCGTCGTCACACAACAATCTAACCGCCAAAACAGAAAACAGGAAAAGCCCCCCCCCCGCCTCGACTTCCCAGAGAGAGGCTTGACACTTGATAGCGTGCACGAGACACACCACAATGGTGATGATGATGTTTTGGCTGCCACGCACGCAATCCTTGTTGTCTGGCCTTTGTTTACAAATAGTCTGTTTGGTGCTGTTTATGCCGTTACATATTGTTTGATGGATTTATGATTTCGACGACCATAGTTTTCCATATGGTTTTTTCCTAGTTTCCGCTATTTTCATTGTCAGTCATTGTTAGGCGCACGTTAGAGGGAGACAGAAGCGGCACGAGACAGTCTGATTGGCGTCTATTTCCGATGCGGGATGAGGTTTTGGCAATCTTGGGAATGTGGCGCAGATTTCAATCTGTTCTTTTCTTTGCTGTTTATTTGTTGCCAAAAAAAAAAGGAAAAATAGAAAGAATTTCACTGCTCCTCGTGATGGAGTCGCTAATGATTTATTGTCTTAAAAACTGATCGCAATTGATTGATAATTGCCGCAATGAGTTCTAGACGTTTCCGAAGCTGGCGGGGTCGTCTCCAACGTTGGCTTAGTTGTTTTCTGAGCATATAGCCTTGCATAAATTTGTATGAATGCATAACTCAGCGGCAAAATGTCAAACTACACGGAACGAACAGCGTAGCCAACCAGCAAACAAAACTCTAAAAATATCCAAAAAACTAAACTGTAGCGGCCAGTAGTCTCAAGTAATTATTTTGCAGCGTTCGGTTGGTTCTGGTGGAGGCCAGACGCTCACTCCAATCGGGCGACAACATGCGGAAATGTATTCAATCTCGATGTGGCGACGCGTATTTTTAGTGTCTCACAAACTAACAGAAACTCGTAAAGTTATGTTTTGTGCGACCCCCCTCCCCTCCCCCAAAATCTTATGAACAATTCTTAATAATTGTTGTCTTTAAGCGAAATCGATTCTGCGATTCTGAGACATTCTCATTAATTGGTACGTCCTCAAACAGTTCGAACGCGCATAATTTTAGATTGATCTATTTTGCATTAAATCCTATATTTAGTCGCGGTTGTGCCCAATCCACGACATCTCTTTCTGTTCCTCTTCAATTCGAAACCGACAATCTTTAGGCCTCTCGCCGGCTGATTTCTTGGTACAGAGATCGCTTAATTCCAACTACAAATCTCCACGAGATTGGCTGTCGCATCCCTCCCCACGCGCAAGGATGAAAATCGCATTTTCACCGTTACCCAATTTCGCATTCTGTCTGACTATCTATTGACATGTCGCCTTGCTGTCATTGGAAGCGGCTTCAATTTGTAAAGCCTGTCAGAATTGAAACATTTCAATCAATGAAGGACGCCAACAAACATGCCAATTTCCATTGTTACCGCATAAGCCGGCGGTGGCGGCATTTTGTGTGCGTGGAATTATGTTTTGGCGGCTATGGGGGAGGAGGGGGGTGGTTGGGTTGTTTCTGCGCCAAATGTGTGATAAAAAAAAACGCAAAAACTGTGTGCACGCGTTCGTCGGCAGTCGGTATCGGTATGGGGGTTATTCTGTTGGGCTGGTGTGCTGTTCAATCGCGTAGCCGTCTGGGTGCGAGCCAAGATCTGTCGTCAGATGCTTCAAAGATGCCGGTGAATTATACCGCGATTATGTCGCGGCGTGTGTAATAAATTGAAGCGCGCGGATCCTGCCACTGGGGAATTTTCATTCATTAGCTCATTGATGATTGTTCACAGATTTCGGTATGTTAATTATGCTTTCATTGTTATGGTCGGACATATGTGGTCTTGTTTATGGTTAGGCAATTAGTTAGGACACAATTGAAGGTATCTTAAATCAAATGAATCTTAAGAGAATCTTAGGGATACTTTTATTGAAGAAGTTCCGTATTTTCCAACAAATCGGTCAAACGTTGAAGGGTGGCGAGATGGCCACGCTTCTATGATTTCTGGGTGTTCACTTCACCATTGTCCAAGTTGAATGACCCAATGAGATCCCACCCCTACCTGATATAAGCCCATTAACATAAATCAACATACAAATGATGCAACAAAACCTAATGAATTGTTTGTTTTTCAGTCAAAACCGTCGGCGAAATCGAGTCAATCGCATACGACGCTTCAGCGGCACCTTCGAAGTTCGTCTAAAAATGTATATATACCAAGGTAAGTGCTTGATTGGGTCGCCAAACGACAGAGGTAACACAAAAAGACACATCTCATGGGTTGAGGTGCGTCATACCAAATAACAAAAACACCCTAAAACTATGTAGAAACACCGCACATCCTCACACCCTTAAATCGAAACAAAGAAAACAATTTGTTGATGTGTTGAGGGGGCACTTCTAGGGGTTTGCTTTGGTTATTCCGCCATTCAGTCGAATGCAATGATAAGTGGCCACCTTGGGCAGCTTGTTATGTGTGTAATTGTGGCGAGCCAGTATGGCTGGGAGTGGGTGGGGTGGGGTAGCTGGGATCCTTTATTCTGTGGTGGCTTTGGAACTTATTCTAGTCTTTTTGGTTTTTGTTTTGGTTTGTAGTTATTGTCGCCATGTTATCGTCGCCGTTTCATAAATTTGCATGAATTTATGATGCGGCTGCAACTCTCAGAAGGCATTTTCATCGATTTTATTTGTGTGTTTTTCTGTGTTGTGTGTCCTGCGGATCCTTTTTATGTAAATCAAGGTGAAGGAGTATAGTTAGTCAGTTACACAAGTTCAAGATGATTCTACAAAGTTCTTATACGGATTATTAGGTGTCGGACTGTCTCTTTGTTTGTGTTTGTCCAATTCGTTTAAGGATTCAAATAGTTCTTCCTTTTATTTATCGGCACTTTTTCTAGCTTCCTCTATTAGATCCTGATAAGGATGGATCAAGATTACCCCAAAGTCATCCTTAATCATTGCTTGTTTGTAGAGTTGTTTTGCTTCCGTCACGTATGGTAATCGGTCAATTTTATTGCTGAAACTCTCTTTGTATGGAAGATCCAAGGAATTTTTAGGATTTGATGAGCTTCAGGAAGTGGTTGTTTACATTTGAAATGGTTATTTTAAACACCAAGAATTTAATGTTGTTTCAAGTCATCAGATTGGTTGCCCCAATTTCTTAGCGATTCGCTCAAATCTTCGTAGTTAATTGATGGAGCCCAATCAATTTCAGATGTCTGTAAGAGTTGCGAGTCAGTCAGACTTGATAAAATTCATCCATGAACCCTTCCAGATGGCCATAGTTTCCTAGTAATTCGTAGAACCATAAAAATCTTCAACAAAACGCTCTCCTCCTATGTAAATAGAAATAAAAAATGGGCTTTTAGAATACCACGAATCAGTCTCTAAGGCCATGCTGCCAAATGCATTCATCATCTGTTGATGTGCTTGTAAAATAATTGTGCCGCTTCGTCTATAGAATGTTGTAAATAAATAGTTTATTGACATACAAAAATCATATCCGGCGCTGGTATAATTTGACTAATTTGGCGATTCTAGAGATGAATGGAATCGGTCGCTGTTGATGCGTGCGAAAATGGCGGCCAATGTGTTTTTTCGTTGTGTCCCATTGACACCATCGCATTTGAATAATTTTGTAACACATGTGGTGGTGTCCTCTCTTGTCAATTAAAATCGCGGTCTCTGACGATGCATCTGCAAAACGGTCCAAGTTGATGATGAGACTTGTTTTGAGGGCAGCGTCCAAGGTAAGCTACTATGCACTATTTTTGTTTTGTTTTTTTTTTTTGTTTTTTTTAGTTGATATTGTAGTTTTGGTTGGTATTTTTTTGTTTATCCTGTACCGACAACGCCACAGATTTGGGTGGCCAGACGATGAGTGAGGAATTTTTTTCGGTTAGATCGATTTTAGGGAACCCATAGGAACGCTGGGTTGTTGAGAGTCACATATGAACGAAGTTCAAAATTCAAGGACATTTATTGATTGTTTTGGCTATCTCGGCGAAATTTTGTGTTTTCCAATCATTGGGGAAGATGTAGACCGTACAAAATCTAACATTAATGGGGACAGAATCTCTGACACATTTCCAGAAATAAATGATTACCAACGACAATACTAAATTTGCCAAACTTATGTTTCTTCCTTGACCATCGTCCACGCGCAGATTTTATTATCCACATGGAAAGCCATTGCCGACCATCACGATTGAGACGACACTTCAGAGACTGCAGGCCACATTTGATTCATTCACAAACCATCAAGTGTCCAAGGAAGATTTCTCGCATATCATGAAAATATGCAATCTACCAATGTATTGGCGGATGCCTCTATTCAACAGTACACCTCAGTCAGCCACTGGCCTCGTCGATGGCTATCGATTTATTGACTTCTGGAAACAGTGAGTATAGCATTCCTAGTGGTCCAGGATTGATGTTAATAATTCAAAATAAAAACAACACAAATCAATTCACTTCCAGAATGGGCGTATACTGTCACGATCCAGCTTCCCGCTTCATCTACATAATGTCGCGTGGCCAACGTAATCGTCCGTACATTCTGCCCGAGGACCTTGTGACGCTGGTGCAGGACGTCGTCGACACACATCCTGGCCTGGCATTTTTAAAAGAGGCTGCCGAATTCCATTCGCGCTACGTACACACCGTGATAGCCAGAATATTCTACTGTGTCAATCGCAGCTGGACCGGCAAGATTACCCTCGCTGAACTGAGACGCTCAAACTTAATACAGGTACTGTCTGTCCCACATATCTTAATTGCATTAACTCAAGAATTCTTCCAAGAAACCGTCGCTAATCCTCGCTAATTTGACCTCAATGTATGATTTTCGTGCAAATCAGAAATACCCACCCACACCCACTGAGGAATCGAGCCCAAAACCGAATAGCTTTAAGCTTTTCTTACACTGAAAAAAAAGGGTGCGTCTTTAAGAACGTCTTAAAATACGCTATTCAGAGCGCCCCACCTCATTTCTTTTGCACCGAAATATGGCAAGCGATTAGCTGTAATTGTGTTCCGCTTCGACTTCCATCGCGACGCGTCTTGCCATAACTTCCAATCCTAATTACTTCCAATTAACCAAACGAGGTCAATTAATTGTTCTAATCGTCGTCTGTAGGTCATTACATTGCTGGAGGAGGAACAGGATATTAATCAAATTATGGCGTACTTCAGCTACGAACATTTCTATGTGATTTATTGTAAATTCTGGGAACTGGATCGTGATCATGACCTGTTTATTGATCAAGATGACTTGGCGCGACACAATGATCATGGTATGTGATTTGGTCCATTTGTCCTGGCAACAGTAGTCGTAAATTTTTGGTTTGTTTTAAGCACTTTCAACGCGCATCATTGAGCGCATCTTTTCCGGCTGTGTCACGCGCGGTGTCAAGAATCGAACGCAAATTCCCAAAATGTCGTACATGGAGTTTGTATGGTTCTTGCTGTCCGAAGAGGATAAAACTCATCCAACAGCGATTGAGTATTGGTTTAGGTAAAATCGATCAGCACACTTTTGTCACTTGTCGGTGGTTAATTTTCCTCCCTGGTATTGCAGATGCATGGATTTGGACGGCGACGGCATTGTCTCCATGTATGAACTGGAATATTTTTACGAGGAGCAACAGCACCGTATGGAAGCTATTGGAATTGATACTCTGCCATTTGAGGATTGTCTTTGTCAGGTATTAATTGAAAACAAAAAATTTACCCACCGATGTTAATATTTAATGAAACCAATTTCCTTATTATTGCTAAGATGCTGGATATGATAAAGCCAGTGCGACCGGGAAACATAACTCTTGGCGATTTGAAGCGATGCAAAATGACGCCGATATTTTTTGACACATTCTTTAACTTGGAAAAGTACATGGAACATGAACAGAGAGATCCATTTGCAACGCAACGCGATAGCGACGATGGTGTAAGTTATTTTACTTTCTTTAAATATAAGTTATTGGATTAATTTTCTTTTCTTTTCTTTTCTTTTGCAGATGTCAGACTGGGATCGATATGCCGCTCAAGAATACGAATTATTGGTAGCAGAAGAAGGCGGCGACACTCAAGGGTAAGTCGCAAAAACATCAAAAATTGTTTTGTAAAAATTAAAAGTCATTGTTTAAATATCCCATAAAAGTCATTGCAAATATCCGAGTTACCACCTTTGCCCATCCACACAATCAAATACCTGTTACAAAAGGTTCTTCTAATTGTTTTTCGTCCAACATTTGTTAATTGCATTGCAATACACCACAACTGACCACCCACAAATGGTTCCTAACCCGTTTATTTGATCCCACCTATTACATATTGCCCATTTATTTATTTAAGCACTTGTATAATTGCGATTTATATCAAGTTTGTGTTTTCTTCACGGAAACAATCTTGACATGTTCATCCTTTTTCCCAAATTTCATTAAACTTTTGTTGTTGTTTTTTTGTTTCAATGATTCTTTTTAACTTTACTTTTGGTTTTAGTTGAGTATAATCTGGGTTTGTTTTTGTCATTTAATTTTGGTGATGGGACACGAGTTTTGTTGAGAAATAAAAACATGATGAAGAAATACATAGAAATACATAAATGATACGTTGAAAATGATAAGCCACCTGGGGTAAGCAAAAATTAACAATTAAAACAACGAACAAACATTTTTTCATCAACATTAATTGTTTTGATTTGATTTCTTTATGATTTTATTTGTATTTTCATTTGCACTTTATCATATTTGTATTGTGAAAAGCATCGGTCATTATTTGATTGTTTAAAATAATTACAGATAAGATGAATTAATAAAAGTTGAGCGTTGTAGATTTAATTTAAACAAATCAGTAATCAGTCATTTGATGCCAATAATTAAATATCAACATCGTTTTAAAGTTGTTTGGATGTTTTTTTCTCAAAATTGAATTTTTTAACAATAAGATGACTCATTTCTTTGTGTATGAACATTTTTAATGAATAAAAAAATACTTTCGTTGTCGAAATTCAAGTGAAAGTGTAGTTATTGTCCAAAATCATGCATGACATTAAAATAATTTTAAATTCTAATCAACATAACCGGTTAGCTGTAATAAAAAAACAATTTGCTATCAATAAATAAACTCATTTGCTATCATTAATCTACTTAATTTCCATTGCATTTTACTGTTTGATACTAACAATTGTTTTAAAATACTCAGCGACTTCAGCAGCAAAAAGGCTTAAAACCTTAATACCATCAAACCGTTGGATTATTAACAATTAAACCAAAAAAATGAAAATTGTCATTTGATACCTGCAGTTTTTACAATAATTTGCTCTGTGTATTTTGAAACAGCTCATACGACGAGGAGGACGAGTACGAATCAAACATTGACATCCTTGAATCTCAGCTGGATGACTGCATGACAAATATCATCAACGAATGGTAGACATTGACGTTGCTGTTATTTTCTAGTCAACAAACAAACTGGCATCAACAAAGTTAGGTGCAAACCAGAAGGAATTAAATGAGGTTCGAACAAACAAATGAACAAACAAATTCAACCTCACACCTCATTTATAGAAATGTTTGTAACTTGCATATTCCATATACAAATTATATTCTCTACTAAAGCGTAAATATATATTAAAAAAATAAATAAAAAACGCGCGCGTTTACAATGAAAGTCAAAACGGATAACTGAAAAAATGTGACATTTGACTAATTATACTCTATTTTTACGTCGTTTTAAAGCATTGTAACATGGTAGGCAGCAAAAAAGCTGCATTTGTACATTTAAAGCTCTCAACATGTTGAGCTAGCTCACACTAACTACTGTAAATAGAAAACAGCATAGAAATTACTTGTAAAGTAATCCAATTCCAATTGAATTGGAAGGATGTTGAACTTACCAGACATTTCCTGAAATGGTTACCGTGTCGCTTGTAGCACACTGAACAGGTGGAATGAACAAATAAATAGCGCGAATCTCGAAAGCAGTGCCATTCAAATGAGTCACAACTTTTTTTGTGCTTCCGGTGGGTGGGGGTGGGGGGGACAACCCACACGAATTTAGACGAACAAAACTGAGTCGTTCAAAGTGCCATTTTCTGCACTTTACATGTGAATTAGTAGTTTTTATGTTTTCATATAACATGTAAAACCAAAAACAAAATATGTAATAAACCAACAAACAAATTTGTGTCAAACAAATTTGCAGAAGATGAGAAGGAAAACAATATCCGTTTTGGTCTTTCATTAAGTAAACTAAAACCAAGATAATTTTAGAATTAAAGCAAACAAAAACAAAAACCATGTAAACGAAAAAAAAAAAAAAACAAAAAAAAAATTACAACCCCTTATTAAATAATTTAACATATAAAATTTAAAAAGTATAATCCAAAGAGAACGAACAAACTCACAAACAAAACATCCAGCAAACCGTTCGAATTATTAGTTTTGTTTTGATTGACGAATCAACTCGCAATTAATTGTATTAACCAGTGCCCTCCCTAATTTTCATTTCTTCTCTTGAATCTCGTTTGTCTAATTTTTAGTATATTCTATAAATGTACAGTTAGTCGATAGTTTTTACCATTTTAATTTATTTAACCACAATTCACCACATTTTTTTTATCATAATTTTATTGTTTTGTTTGCCATTTATTTATACAAATAACTTGTTTTTATTTCTATTTTAAATATACATAAATACCTTCTTTTGTTACTGGTAAGTGCTAAAAACCCTTCGATTGTTATTTTTAGTAGTTTTAAATATGATAATTTATTTAAAAACAAAAAAAAAACCAAAACATTTATACGTTATCAATGAAATGGCGAGAGACGACAGCAAAATTTGCAGGCAAAACATTTATTGAGAAAAGGGTCGCATTGTGAGAATAACTGTACATATTTATACATAATATATAGACTGCTAGAAAATGGGGTGGTTTGTTTGTAAACATTTATGAAAAAAAAAAACGCTTTTAGAGTGCTGCAGCTTTAACCGCCACAAAAAGCAGCTTTTCTCTTTTGTTTCCAGCAGCTTTATTTGTCTTTGTTTTACAAATAAGTCACAATTATTATAGAGAAATTCAATTACAATGAGCAATATTTTAATATAGAAAAAAATAGAAATCGCGCTGCCATTTTTACAATTATTAATATCCAGTTTTGAAAGTATTTAAATCTGTGAAACTTTGCACTTTTACTGAGATATTTTCACTTTCATTCATTCATTTCCTTTGAAAGAGAAAACAAAATCATTAAAATCATCATTACCGTTAGCTTTGACCAATTTGGAATTGAAAGATGTCCTTAAATATTTAAATGTTCAAGCAAACTTTTTCTAATTTAACTCATTGACTAACACACTCAAAGAAAAAACAAAGCTACTTGCTCATGTTGATAGAGCATTGATGACAGTAAATAATAAATATTAAAAAGTACCACATTAGACAATCATTTTTGACGAGGTTAATCAATGTACTAAAGCAATTTTTTTTGTAACGAAAAAAAATCACCATTTGTGTAGTCAATTAGTTATAGAACAAACCACTCCATTTCATATCAATTTTAGCACCGAATTGTAAGTTATTTGTTTTTACTCGTTTCACAACAAAAAAAAACAATTCAATAAAAATTTGCTAGTTCTTCCTCTCAATAAGGTTACAAAAAAAAACCTACAACAAAAACAAAAACAATTTATAAGATAATAAAAAAAAGCAATCGAGCAAAATTAACCTTAAAAATGATTTAAATAACGAAAAACAAAAAAAAAGTAATGCCAATTATTGGGGCAAAATCTCTATATAAAGTAAAAACTTTTTTAAGTATTAACTTGAACATGAAAAACTATTAAGTATCACATTGAAATAAACAAATGCAAATGAATCCTTACAAATACACAATATAACGTACTGTATTAATTTAAGAATATTCCTTTTAAATAAATTGATATAAACAAAAACAATTAAAACATGTTAAACTGAACAAAAAAAGAAGCGTTTTTTCTGGGAGACTCGCGATTTGCCGCCAATTAAAACTGCTGGCGTAAAACACAAAAATGCTATAATTAAGTAAAACATAGGGGTAGTTCAGTTTTATCTCACGTGATGGCTTTTCGACCCCTTTCCAACCCCCCCCCCCCCCTCTTCCCTCAATCAGGGGTGGTGGTGGTGGCATTCAATGGAAAATTCATATTTAGATTACAAGAAAACTACCAAAAAGAAACAAAGCGAATACTCTGGGCCACAGTTTAGAATTAATTAACTATAAAAATTTAGTAAAGAAAAACAGAAGAAAAGAAAAACATGTGTAAAATATAATAAAACAAGGCAACAGGTCCACGCTGTCTCGGCCCCAAGAAACCATGATATTTTTGTACGCTTATTGTATGCAATTGGTGGCCTTGAATTGTGTGCAACTGAACAAAACAACAAAAACACAGATCCTGATTAGGACTTTGTAATTTGGTGTGTGTGTGCGTGTATGTGTGTGTGTGCTGCGTGCGTGTAAATGTCTCGTGAATGTGCGTCTGTGCCACCCCCTTCAGCAAATCACAATCCACCCCCAACTAGCTCTCCTTCGTCCCACTTCTGAATGGCCGCCATCACGTGATTTTTAAGTTTCTATATTACAATTACAATGACTTATTAAATGTCTCCTAATTCTATTCTCTCTCTCTATCTCTCTATCTATATCTATCTCTAACTCTCTCTCGCTATTGTTTTTATTTCTCTCTTAATTTTAAAATGGAATGAATTGTTAAACGTATAATTGTTTTCTATCGCCGTAGCTTCAACTAAGTCATAAATGTTCGTTGTTTTCTTTTGTATTAAGGACAAGGAGATAACGAATCTTAGACATATAGCTAAACAAATAAATAAATGAGTAATGACCATTTAATTAATTTAAGTTCGTTTTTTTTTTGTTTTTTTTTGTATTAATCACATTCAGTGCGTTGTTTTTATTTGATTGTTTTTAATTTTATTAAATCTAGAATTTATTATATGATAAAATATGAATAATATAGTTTTTAGGCAGCGACCGGCAATGTCTAAATGAGAAAAAAAAATTAATTAACAACTACCAAAATAAAACAAAATGAATAAATGTTTAGCTCGTACTTTGCTCAAAGGTGTACTTTTGCCGGACAACTTTTTTCACTATATTTAACAAAGAAAATTCATTTTATTATTTATTAATATGTAAACAAATATTATGTGTTACGAATTTTATTTATTAAAACAATGCGAACAAACATACATTATAGAGCACGCCGGTTGGAAAGAGAAAAACAGCAAAATAATGAAATAATATTATTGATAGAAAATTAATGTATAAATTAAACGAAACATGTAAATTAAAGATTTTTTTGAACTAGTCGCCTTGTTTTTGTTTTTAATTAATTTTCAGAGTTTTAGTAGGTATTTCTGGTTAAAGAAAAAACAAACATATTTATTTTTATTTAAATTCTGCTATATGTTTTTATTGATTTCCAGGTTTACAATTTGTATTAATTTTTTTTGTATTAATTGTTATTATTTTGTTACTTTGAATAGCATGTTGACAACATGTGGCGCCAAAAATTCGGCTAGATTAAAATGTTATATTCATTAATATAATTGTAGCCGTTTAAAAACAAACATTTTCTAATATTTTCTCAACTTTAATTTTTGTATTTTAATGTTCCATTTTCCTGTTATTTTACTTAATTTGACTGATATTTACCTAACCGAACCCTAAAAACCATTTTTTAGTGACGCCACCACAAAACGTCACATTTTATTGCGTTCCTAATGAAATATCTATTTTTAGTGTTTAATATAATTGTTTTCTTCATGTTTTTTTAAATTTAATAATCGATTTTACCAAATGTTATTTAAACAAAATTCAAGGGTTTTAGCACAAGGATTTCCCTGTGTCTGCCGTTATAGTTACGGTGACCATTCGTACTGTATTATACAGTACAGTACTCTTTTTTAAGGATACTGTACTCTTGAATTTTTTTTTTATTTATCCTTTTTCATTTATTGAATTTAGTATTTAGGCTAGTTTGATGATTTTGCACTGCAAAATTTCGGTACGAAGCAAAAATTACTAATTACTATAAGTATTTTTTTTGCAAAGTAACAAGTATTTTTTTCTCAATACTTTATAAAAAAATACTTTCATACCACTAAAAGTATTCCAGCATATTTCGTTTATCACCAAAAAAGTAGATGTACTGTAATGCGAAATAAAAATGGTCACCGTAGACTTATAGTTAACACTATAAATATTTAAAAGAGAATTCATCCAATAAAATTATTTTTTAAGAGTAAACTTTCAGTCAGTTTTAGGATAGTCATTTTCTGTGACAAATATTAACTAGGCCTAGATCCTTCGGGATCGGTTCAATATTGAAAGAACACCCCAAAAATGTTTTACTATAATATTAAATCGCCTTTTGGCGAATTCAGTCTAAATGATAAGATGCTTGTGCCGTTCTATCTAAATTAAAGATCCAATGGTATCCACAGCTAATCCTGCTGCCACGCCTAATTAATGACTGTGGTACTAGCAGTGTCACTGGTGGCAACTGGCGGCTTTACCGACAGAAAAAACGGTGAAGTGTATCCAACAGCGAGCATCAACAATGTCAACAACATCTTAGCGTCGGGATGTTGCTCTGGGTGCAAGCGCGATGGCGACACCATGACGACGCCATATTGTTTGAATAAACGCAACAAGTTTGGCAGTGCGTTTAGAACTGACTGCTTGAACAAATGCTTGACAACGGCATTGTTAGCCACATAGGTTGTCATCCAGGCGACCATTTTTATAGCCAGGTCATCCGTCAAGGTACCATCAAACTGAGCACCGTTCGGCATTTCGACCGCTATGAACTCCTGGCGGACGAACACGGTTTGTATTTCGACGTGTAATTTCACGAAATCGAGCACAGTCAGTGGCAGCTCTTTGGATGTCACATGTAGTTCGATCCACTTATGGATGCGGCTCGTCTGCGAGTGTGGCCGCACACTTGGTATTTTAATGCGTTTTTGGGTATTTGGCGGAATTTTTAGCACCAGTTTTTGTTGACCACTGTCAGCTTTGCTGGCCTGGTCTGTTCCTGTGGTTTGAGATGTCATATTGGGGAATGTATCAGTTGGTGGCTTGTACGTCCTTATCATATTATTGGAGTCGACAGTGTCATCTGTGACATTGACTGGTGCAGACATTGCCGGAGTCAGCCTAACCACTTTGGCAGCTGTGCAGCCTTCCAGAGGTGCATTGTTTGATTGGGCACCGTCCAAGCTAGGGAATGCTGGATGAGCGTACGCCACATTCGAGTCCATTACTCCTCCACGAATCTCATTTCTATTTGCATTTTCGTCAAATGTGCTGGCCGCTGAGTTGCTGACCACAGTTGAAGTCGGCATGCGTCTAGGCGCGCATGGCATTGACGATTGCGGATATTGAGGCATTCTCGGATCATCGGTGATGATCATTGATGTTGGCCGACGTCTTCCATCAGACGAATCACTTGTCACTGTTGAACTTGCAGCTTGCGAAGATGATTGAGTGTTTGGCCTGGCCTGCCTAGTTACCATCTCACTCGATGTTGATCTTTGTAAATTTGCTGAAGCCATTGTCGATGACGCTAAGCGTGGAGAGTTAGGCATTTGAGTTGCATTTACAATCGGCTCCGATCTGCCTACAGGTTCTGTGAGCACTGTCCCATAGAAGGGTACCGGCACCGAATTAGGCGTCAGCATGAATGTTGTCGGACCAGTATTTGTACTGGTGTACTGTGCTCGATTGCTGAAACTTGGCCCAATATGATCCCAATAGGTAACATATTCTTCGTTAGTCAGAGGACGGGCATCCTGTACACGCTCAATATCATCCCTTGTCAGTGCTGCTTGCACGCGTGCAACTTGAATGGGCTGTTGCTGTTGAGATAGAGAACTGCTTTTGGCACTGACAGTAGCTGGAGTGTTGGCAATCGCTTCTTGATTGCACACATCTGGAACTGTTTGATCATCATCCTCATCTGTGTGAGTGATTGGTGCATGGCAGCAATTGGTTTCGTCGTTCTTCTTGGGCGGCAACACGTACGACTCGATCGGCAGAGCATGCTCACAAATCTCAAAACTGGGCAATGGCTGCAAGATGTGGTCAGTAAAAAAAAGACAATCAAACAGCAAATGAGAGATTAACTTACAGGATCTCCAGGATTCACTTGAATTGGGACTGGTTCGTTAAACTCTGGCACCGACTGGTCCACGTGACGTATTGTCGACAATCTGGAGGCACGCATTTCAAGCAATTTGAGGCGCAATTGTGAAGCTGTCATTCGAGCATTTGGATCCAATGACAACAAATTTGATATGATGTCTCGAGTTTCTTCAGACACTCTTACGTTCCTGGAAGAGGTGGCTAACATTGTAACGGTATCTTAAAGTTGGAAGATTGTTACGTACCTTGGAAATTTGAATTTTCCAATTTGAATTTTGCGGAAGAGCAGCAAAAGATTCTGGTTGTAGAACGGATATGAGCCGTAGACCATAACAAACAGCAGAATGCCAAGTGCCCACATGTCTGGCGGTTTTCCCTTGAACGGCTCTCTTGACAACACCTCGGGTGAAATGTACGGTGGAAAGCCTAAACATGTAAGAGTTGTAGAAGTTGAATAGGTCAAGAAAGTCAAGAAAAGTTTTACCTCGTTGGTCCTTTAGAAGTTCGTTCTCATCACTAAGAACTTTGGCCAGACTAAAATTAATCAGCTTCACTTTATACGTGTCGCGGTTCAGGATTACATTAGCCGCCTTCAGATCTCGGTGAATGATATTTCTCTGGAATTATATTTCACCGTTATAGATGTTGGATTCGGAGAACAGAAATCCTACCTTGTGTATTGTCTCGACAATAAACACGATCTCCAGTAAGATGACCAAAGCCTCAGTTTCCGGAAGACGCGGTCGACTCGGTATGAACTTCTGCAGATCAATGCACGCTGCCGTTCTTTGATCGTGTACAACAGAGATGACACAGTCCAACACGAGGACCACGCGTTTGCGCATTTTTCCCGTGTACTCGAGCCGTTTGGTGATGGTATTACGTTTCTCTTGGAATACAATGTCTGTAAAGCGATGACGTCTGTGAGCTATGCCTGGGACGTCGCCCAATAGTGAAAGTACATGGTCCTCGGTGTTTAGTAACAATCGACCGTGTGGAACTTTGCGCTCCTTCTCGTCGGGATGAAGCGTCAAAATCTGTTGAAGTAAATTTGCTTGTCAAGATGACAATGTTATGATATTAGTAAACCTACCTTGAGCAGAACATTGTCATCAGAGTTCTGTTTGCGTGCCAAAACGGACGTAATACAAGACACCGGTCCAGTTTCCTGTCGCTGCCCAAGAACATAATCGCCCACCATAGCTGGTATGGTCATGTCAACAAGTGTACCTGCTATCGGCACTATACCACTCTCACGAATGCGCGTCATCGTTCGCGATTTCAAGTCGTCGATCTCGAATTGCTTAAACAACATTGTCGCATCAATATGCGTCAAATGGGGATGAGGCCTAGGATATGTTGATAGTAATTTTCTAACGTTAGCTGTAGTGATGTCTGACCGCTGTCGCCTCATCTCCTGTTTGACGGTGCCTGCTGGTACTACATTATCCTGAATGCGTGGACGTTGCGCGCTCGGCTGCTGGTCGCTTTCATCCAACACGCGCTTTCGTCCGACACGATTTGTGTCAACATCCTCGTCCTCTTTTGCACTGACTACACTTGCTTGCACCTGCGGATCGGCAGGTCGCAGTGGAATCTGGCCTGTATTCAATGTGGTCACTGATCGACACACCAAATCTGGCTTAGTGGGATCACTTGTGTGCACTACATGCGAATACATTTTGGCTGCGCTGACAGCAGCGTCGGCAGTCGCGCGATTCAGGCCGAGTCTAAGTGCCAAGTCCTTTATAGTATCAATGGGTGGCACCTCATAAGGGTTAGAAATGAATGAAGTGTTTATTGGATTATCACTGTTGGGAATTGTCGTCACAGCGCAAATAGTTACAACTGAAGGAGCTCTAGCTGAGGTCTTTGCAGCTGATGCTGGTACAGGTCCCGCCGATAGGGCTGGCTGGAATGCAACACCTCTCAAAACGATACTATCCTGACTTATAGACGATATCACTTCGATTTCTGAAACGGATATTTCCAAATTCGATGCAGAATATGCCGATGTAACTGCAACACTGCCCCCATCCGATGACACACTTGACGAATCAGTGGAAGCTGTTGCGTTTGTTGTGTCTGGAACAACTGCGTCCTCCTCTTTTGTAATCAGCTCTGGCGATGGAGTACGCTGCTCCAATCGTTGACGTTGCCGTTGACGAAAGTGCTGACGATAATATACTTGACGTTCTTGTGCCCCAGGTGACAACGGCAACAGTAATTCATGACGTTCCGCGGCACGCACCCGAAATCGTGGCCGTTGATGAGGTGGAAGACTTTGTGCTTCCCCACCTGGAGATTCATGCTCATCGTCCATTGTGCGACGGGTTTTGTTGTTAATCACTTGTACACTTTTCCTTGTCCCGAATGTTTATGATTTCACCAATTGTTTCCTATACTAAATATTTCATCAAATTTCAAATGAATTCATTACCCACTCCCTTTCCCAGTTCTTGTGGAAAATGGCGAATGTCCTTACGGTAAATAGAATTGCACGTGGATGTCGCGAGGTTGTTGGAAGGTGGCCACTGACTGGCACCAAGAAAAAAGGAAAAGTTTTGCAGCCGCCAACTGGTAGTGCCAAAACAGCCCAGCTACAGTGGCGAATCTTTTGCGTCGTTAGCTATTCCCAGCACGATTTCCGTGGATTTGGGAGTGCTGCAAAACGATTCTTTTGTTTTTGTCAATATTTACTGGCGGATGTAGTGCCTACGATTTCACAACACACGAAACTAATTGCAAATATTATTCATGTATGCAACAGATCATACTTTTACAGAACGGAAGGCAAAATTTGAGAAATTAATGCCAATGAATCATTATTGTGATTGAGTGTCGATTATATATATTGTTTGACAGGTTTTATGTCATATATATAATACATATGTGTTTATATTTGGAGAATTCCGCCATAAGAAATATATATTTTTTTGGCACTTCCTATAATTGTTGATAAAATTATCTTAAGAATTATATTCTTAAGACCTATAAGTCAAGGAATTCGTGGACAATGTAAGGAATTCTAGAAGATGTAAACGCCATAAAGTTTTGACCATTTTGGTCAGACAAAAAATACAAAATGTTATCAAATTAAACCAATTTATAATTATTCTTTAGATTCTTAAGATCATGTAAGAAAAGCCTTTTCCTCTTAAGACGCATATAACAAAACAAAAGTCATGCAATTTCGATATTATAGCAAACATTTTATATATGTGTCAAAAAATATATATTGAGCTGTCAAAACGTCAAGCTGCCATGTGGCAACCCCGAAGGTGGCAAGGGTCGATAGTTGTGACATTGTGATTAATCAAAAAACGAAGGGAAGAGAAAATAGGCGAATTCCGAACTCATATCGCACACAATTCAATAAAAAGAAAGGCGCAATAGAAACAAGTGCGAAGAGATCATCCGATACTCCCTGACTCAGTGCAAAAAGACGATACAAGAAGCCAATAGGAGGAAGACAGACCAAAGTAGCAGACAGTAATCAGTGTGTCAAAAATTAGGTGAAGTGCAGCTAATAGTGCCACCACCAGCCACAGCAGCAGTGAAATCTGATTTAAAGAGCTGAGGCCCACAGAACAACGCAAATAAAATAGGAAGAAGGGCCGAAGGAAAAAAAGAAGAAGAAGAAGCAAAAACCACCCTTCCCACCGCGTTCTTCCCACAAAAAAAGTTCACAGTTTTGTGTGCGTGTGTCTTTTTGTTTGAGTTTTGTGCCCTGAAAATACGCAGGAGCGTAAAACGTTCCAATAAGAAAAAAAGAAGAAGAAGAAGAAGAAGTTAAGAGCAGAGGAAAGGAAATTCATACAATAATGGCAGACAACGAACAAAAGGCGATGCAGCTGATGGCAGAGGCTGAGAAAAAGTTGACCTCGTCCAAGGGATTCTTCGGCTCATTGTTTGGGTAAGTTAATCAGTGACATTGTAACTGTGCCACCCACCACCGTTCACTCCTCAATAATTTAAATCACCCAACACACACACACACTCACACACATCCACACGTAGCCACCCACACGAGTGTATGTGCGCGTTTTTTAAGTGTTTGCCATGTTGTGGGGTGGCAGCGCCATTGTCTCAATCTCACAATGACCATGAAACTGTTGCAACCATCTCATTACCAACTCATCCACCAGCACTAAACTGCTTGTCATGTGCGGCCGTTTAATTGCTCTTATCTCAATCTTAATCAGCTCCACCCCACTCGCCAATCGCCATCACAAACACTGTCCTCCCCCCATCCCCCCCTGAATTCCCGACCAGATGAAAAATAATAAATCAACCCCTCCAAGTCCAGTGCAGCAGATGGAATGAGACTTGTTGTTAATGCCGAATTTTCTTTTACTTGCAGAGAGTGCGTCTTTGTGCAAAAATTATAAATAAGATAAATGAGTCATATGAGTTTCTTGTTTGTTGACAATATTCAAAACATTTATTTAAGTAGCTGAGAACGAATGCAATTCCTTCGTTTTGACTATTCTTTTCTTACTGATTGACCTATTGTAATTGAGTTGAGCTTCTTTGTTCAGTGATGCTATCAATTAAGCGTATCTTGTTTTCTTACCTTAACTGTATTATTGAGATTATTCGTTTTGGTTTTTATGGCATTTCTTAAACTAGAATGTAGCATCTTTCTTTGTATTTGATTGTTGATGAATTGATTCTATGAAGTTGCCTTACTGACATCGAACTGTTTGTTTGTTTCTGTCTGATTGTTTATTCCAGTGGCGGCAGCAGCAAAGTGGAGGAGGCGGTCGAATGCTACCAGCGGGCTGCCAACATGTTCAAGATGTCAAAGAAATGGTCGCTGGCCGGCAAGGCGTTCTGTGAGGCCGCCAATTTGAATGCCAAAGCTGGCAGTCGCCATGATGCGGCTACCAATTATGTGGATGCATCCAATTGCTATAAGAAAGTAAGTTAATCCGTCTTGGTAGTGTTGGATCTGTTTTATGACTTTGTCATATTCTTCAGACTGATCCAAATGAGGCCGTCAATTGTCTGTTGAAAGCCATTGAGATCTACACTGACATGGGCCGCTTCACTATGGCCGCCAAGCATCACCAGACCATCGCTGAGATGTACGAGAATGAGGCCAATGATTTGGTAAGACATTTCAAAAAACCATCATCCGGATCAGTTGATTTAACAAGTAATTCATTTCAGCAAAGAGCCGTTCAACACTACGAACAGGCTGGTGATTACTTCAAGGGCGAGGAGTCCATCAGCTCCGCCAACAAGTGCATGCTGAAGGTGGCCCAGTATGCAGCACAATTGGAAGATTACGATAAAGCCATCTCCATTTATGAACAGGTATGCTTCTGATCTCTTCTTACATCCACAAAATCTGGTTGTCTTGTCACTCTTGTCTTATATGTTCTTCCTTAAATATGATTCTTTAGGTCGCCAACTCATGCTTGGACAGTTCACTGTTGAAGTACAGTGCCAAGGAGTATTTCTTCAGGGCTGCCCTTTGCCACCTTAGTGTGGATCTACTCAATGCCCAGCATGCACTCGAAAAATATTCCCAACAGTATCCTGCGTTCCAGGACTCGCGCGAATACAAGCTAGTCAAGGTAAGTCGCCGCTGCATCAAAAGCAGCTACCAAACATACTTATGTTGATCATGTTGCAGGTGTTGTGCGAACATTTGGAGGAGCAAAATGTGGAAGGCTTTACCGATTCGGTGAAAGAGTACGACAGCATCTCCAGATTGGATCAGTGGTACACCACAATATTGTTGCGAATCAAAAAGCAGGCCAACGATAATCCCGATCTGCGATAAGCTGTTTTTCATTTCCAAATAAACCTTACATAAAACTTCTATTGCACCAGGAATGAGACGATGTCTGGCGATGGGACATGAACGGATGTCAAAAAAAAAAAAAAAATTGTATGAGATGAGGGTTAAGTGAAATGTCAGAGAATGTGTTTATTACAAATATTTTATTGAATTTTTGTACCTTCAGTTGATTTTGTTTTGATTTCATAATTTTCGTTAAATACTATTAATTAAGTGAAAAAGGAAAAAAACGAGAATGAATCGGTTCGGTTGGCATCAATTTTTAGGTTAGAAATTCCATCAAATTATTGTTGTTTGCTTTGTTTGCAATTGGTTTTTGTTTGAAAAATTATTTTCAAATTGCTGTCGAATTAATTACATTTCTATATTTAAGAGTCGTATAAAGTAAACTGTATTTCTTATAGTTCTATAAAACAGATCTTCCTGGTTGGAATTGTTACTACATCTTAAATTTCGTTGTTAATTCAATTCAAACAATTGGTTTTTATTGCAATTAATAACACTTAGAGGCCTATGTTAAGTTAAATTGATACAAATGAACAGCATTTAAATTGTTTAAACAATATATTATCATGAAAGTGAGGTTAGGACATATTTTCAGCAAACAAAGCAACAACATTTTGAGCTCGTAAAACCTTTATGTAAACATAAATGAATCCTAATTACTTGAATGAAGTTTCTGTGTATTTAAAAACAAAGTTAGTGATAATGTTTTGTTGAATTATTGTTTTTTTTCTTACATTAAGGTGAATTTTTTCTGGAGAAATATCGTTCATGTTGCGATATTGGTAATTTTTGTTTTGTTATATTCATATATTTTATCTACATACATACTTTAATTAGCATAATGTGTATTGTTTTCTTATCGATTTACATGTTATTAACTGCATTCCACACGTGTAGCATAAACAATTTAGTAACAAAACAAAAACATTACGTTTTTAAGCGATATAACAATTTCCTAAACGAAGCATTAAACACAAAATGACACTTTGAATGGATAACCTGAAACGGAAACTGACGGGATTGATAAATAGGTGCGTCCTAGACGCGCCATCGGATTAATGCAATTCAAATCTTTACTTTATTCTTACTAACAGTAACATCTGTAGAGACAAATAATAATAAACAAAATACGCTAATTATATAAATTTATTAACGATTTAAATGAATAATTTCTATATGTGAAGAATGTGTGAATTCATGTAGTCGAGGACGTCAAAATTTTTTGCAAAAAAAAAATCAAACAAACAAACGTTTATTGCTACAAATAGAAAGATTTCCTTCCCAAAAAATGCGAAACTGCTGAAACGAAAAAAAAACCCTTTCCCACCACAAATGAATTTGAGTTAATTGTTTTGTGCGTTACAAGAACATTTTCTGAAGACGAAAGACGTATTGAATAACAAACGATCAGCTGAGCCGCGGATTGTAGCTTCACCTCAAAATGTTTTCCAACGACGACATATCTCTTTCTGGAAGTTTGTTGAATCATGTAGACGGCACTGTAGCATTTTGTTGTGTAGTTTTTGACATAAAATGTTTATTAAATTTAAAACAAAAACAAAAACACTAGTACTAAAAATTTTAAAAATTTATTAACTTAACAAAAAAAAATTCAGTGGGCTGCCTCCTCTTGCTCAGCTTCCGAGGCAAACTTATACCAAAATAATTTTGCGAACCATCACTAAGTCAGCGGCTGTCCAAGTGTTAAGTCAGTCGACTCAGCCGCTGCGCTTCGTTGGAACGGCCAGACTAGGTGTCCAATCTGCTAATTGTCAATTTATTGTGGTTATTGTTTCATAGTTAATTTAAATTCACCATAAAGACGAAGCTTTCAGATGGAAAGCACGCAATTCAAATCCTTGACCTTGACTAGATTATTCAAAAAGATCAACCTCCAGCCCCAGGGTTTTATTGACATAATTAATACATATATTCACACAATTATTATTGTACGAACTTAATACCAATTTAATTAAACTTAACATATAAATTAATGATAATATTAATTAAACAAATACAAATTAAATAAAATAACAAAGCAAAACCAAACGCAAAATTTAATGCAATTAAATTGAGAGCGAGAACTTCCTCTTAAATATAATAAATAAATAATTAATTAAATTAATAACAACAACTATTATGTGCATAGTTTCAAACAAAAATAATAATATTGCTTAAATGTGTTGCAATAAAACGTAAGGTTCATTATTTCCAACTAATTACCGTCTCTTATTGCTGGTTTTCTTCTATTGTTTAGCGCTTTTCTTATCATTTTATTTGCTACCTTTTTTTATGACTAATTAATTAGTAATTTAAGCTATGTTTTGTTGTTGTTTCTATTGAGGAAGATTTCTTGTAGCATTTCCTATCATCAACAGCTTATGCTTTAAATTTGCATAACGAAATTCGCAAAGTGTTTGTCAATCATTTCGTTTACCCAATTGTAGGCCTTTAAGACACCAACAACTTTGCTCAGCATGTCAAGGTCATACGAAAAATCCCCTCAAGGTCAATTTCGCAAATCTTTTCGTTTAATTTTCCTTGCTAAAGGACACAACTATAAACTTGGTCCGGTTCTCCCTGCCGCGAGCTTTTAATAAAATCAAGCCACTGAAAATTGTGTCACTTGCATTGCATCTCATGCCAATGTCGGCGACTTTTTTATGGAATCTCCCACAGTTTTCAACCACATTTATCGCTGAACGCTTTTTTACTAAAAAACCAGGGAAATTTCCATAAAGATTTGTATATCTTTTTATTATTCATTAACTGCCCATTGCCATTTGTCCACCACGTTAATGTAACATAAATGAAATCAAAATCGAACTTCTTAAAAATGAATATCTCAAGTTATGACTTTCTTAAATCATTTAATTACAGCAGAAATACAATAAGAAATAAAATGAATTCTAATTAATCGGTAATGCATTATTAATGCTGGAATAACTGCCTATTAAGATGCAGTTAGGTGTCAGCTAAGGCCAGATAAGTGTTAACTTCCAGCAACTGCTTCAGGTAATTTCTGGTGTTAATTTAGAAACTAATACACGTTGTTTGTTGATTGTTAGCAATTCTTATTCAAATTTCAGTGTAAATAGGAACTGTGCCAGAAGAATTGACAATCACCCGCAGCTGCGGCGTTTGTTTTTTTTTGTTTTTGTTTTTTTTTTCGTCAATTTGTTTCACTCATTAGTCAATTGTTTGAGTTGTTGATGTAAGACGGGGAAAATCCAAACGTCATAGAAATTGCTGAATTGGAACAATGAATTGAAGGATTTACCCTGAAATATGAATGTGATTAAATCAATTAAAGTGAATAACATTTTTTACAGTAAGATGACGCACAATTTGTTGAATTGACGTTACAATTTCGTAGCAATTTTACAATTACAAACTGAGGAAAAACATTGTCAATTTCATATAGTGAAATTGCGACATTATTAAGTTTGGTCGTTATTTCAATTTCTCATAAAAGCAAAAACTTATTGTAACCAGAAATAAAAAAGTTTATTGTTGAAATAAATGTGATAAATGTTAACAATCTGTTTTCAAAAGTCATTGATCTAACATTTGATCGTTAATAATTTAATAGCCCGTTAAAGTCCATGGAAACTGCAAGTGCGAAACGTTCAATTTCATCAAAGAAAAATCGCTAAAAACTCGAACTTTCACGTCAAATTTGTCATTATTGTTACTGTCATTTGTAATTAACTTGTTTTTTTACATTTCAAAATGGATTTAAATTAGTTTGTGAAATACAATCTGTAATAAAATCATAAAATGAAGTAATACATTTCTAAACATTTAACCTCTTAAAATAAAATTTTGCGGAATTAGGTTTAGAAATTCTGAGTACTGAAAGGGTTAATCGATGTTGTTGAAAATTCAAATGAAAAAAACGACATGTCAAGGAAATTCTCAATAATCATAAAACTGAATTAAAATCAGACAAAACCGCAAACCAAAACAAAAGTGGAATCCTCTCTGCTAGAGAGTAAAAAGTAAAATCCCGTTCATCAAACGAACGTAAAAACACGATCAATCGCGATCATCAAAGCTCTTCTGGCACTTGACAGAAGCTCGAAGATCGAGAGAGCCGCCTCTACACAAACACAAACTCGCAAACGATCCGATGAGCACACAAATTGGCCAGCCAGCACCAACACAGCCGCACCAAGATCGACGATCGCCTGACATACCCGAAAAGAGCGCGCTCAACTACCAAGTACATAAGACCAAAATTCAGCAAAAATTTCCATATGTGTACATATACAACAATAACACCAAAAAAAAAAAACAAAAAACAAAAAAAAAAAACAGAAAAGGAAAAACTACCACCAACCAGTCGAGAGCAGCAAAACAGAGCAGCGGCTGGTGTGCGCGCGCAGCTCACTCCAGTCGATTCTTCAAAGCTCAGTCATAGCCATTTGCGCACTTGATCAGTACCGTAGCGCATCAACTCCGATCGAGCTCCCGATTTTGGCACAAATCCAAGTCTAAAGTGCATATCAGTGGCAAATCGCCTAGTTCCGATCCGGCTGGACAGATTACGGACGCGAGCCGCTACAACAACAACGGCCAAAACACGGATTACACAAAACAACAACAACAACAACAGCAACGAAAAAAAAACGAAAGTCCACGGAAGGTCGCCAGTTCCGTAAAAACAGGTGCGTGTGTTCGCGGCCACCTAAGACAGTACGTGTAGCTTTAAGACGCGCCGCTTTTAGTAGTGTGACCTGTGCAGGTGGGTGCATGTATCATTGGCAGACTTGAACGACAAGCGGCTAACAACAGATGGGATTCCCAATGGCTGAACGGAGTGAGTATTCCAAAGACGTTTAATGTTTTCAAGTATTTTCCGGAGAAGCTGAGTGGGAGGGGGGGGGGGGCAAAAAGTACGGTAAAAACGGTTTGTGGTAATAAGTGGAAGAATCGTCATTGACCTTGAATTTTGTGAATGCGTTTAGTTAAATCGGTGCTTTTTCGAGTGTTAACCGAGCAGATAGAGAGAGAGAGAGTGACGGCCGAAGAGAGTGAGAGAACGAGACCGCGCACGTTGAACGTGAAATGTTGTTTTGGTGGTGGAGGAGAATGTCAAATCTAGAAGTGACTGCCAAACAAACATGCCAATTGGCCAGCCCTACCAGGATGTCGTTCTTGTGCTGAATTCAACTTATTTCAGCATAAGAAAGGCGCACTTTCACAACAACAACAACAAACGTTTAATGTTAAGCCAAACGGCTTAACGGCGCGCGCCGCTGAGACAATACATCTCACTTATCAGCAAACTCTTGTAAAACTTGTCCTAAAAATATCGAGTCTGAATTTTCGATTTATGACTTATGTTATTTAACATACAAACAGTGATAAGATTGAGGTCACTGACAATTTGTGGCCCCTAAAAATATGTTGCATTGACGATCGTACAATTGCTTCCCAGTAGAGTTGTTTTCTTTGGCTCCAGCACATTGTAAGAGTTATTTTTGAAAACGCTTTCGAATGTTTCTTAGTCGCGTTTGTTGTTTTACTTTTTTTTTTTCTTAGTTATTTCTATGCTGCTTTGAGCTGTTCTCTACATACAATTCCTCCAGATATCCAGTTTTGCAAGAAGCGACAATGAATGGATGGATTTTGTTGTTTGTATCCGTTGAGTATGCAAATTCGGTACGGTTCGAGTAGAGCAAATTCTGCCACAATTGCTCCATTCATCCTTGAGATGGGAAAATCTTTAAATTGTATCTTAAGATTTCTATCCACTTTCTGTAACAATTAATTTGATGTATACAGCTTCCAGAGAGCTAATTGAAAGTACATTAGACAAATTAGGGTTAACGAACACTTAAAAAAGTCTTCCTTAAATTATTAAGAATGGAAATTGTTTTTAATTTTCCCCATTTCCATTTACCAGCCAACAAAATGTGGCTGTTAGAAGCAGCAGCGATTTTCCTAGTAGCTTTGCTTCCATCAACAATCGCACAATTTCAATGGACTGAATCGCAACCATCTAATAACAACTTGGGGAATGCCGAACAGGCCGCCCTCCAACAGATCTCCAGAGGATCAGAGAAATTCGCGTTGAATCTCTTCAGGGTAAATTCAGTCAACTATAACAAAAATAAGCTAATACACTCAATACTTTGTAGTTGACCTCTGAAACAGCCAGAACTGACCTCATTATGTCGCCATTCTCAGTGTGGGCATTGTTGGTACTGACCGCCGAAGGTTCATCAGGCAACACATACAAACAGCTGGAGAGTACTCTGGGATTGCCTGATAACATAATGTTTACTCAACAGGGCTATCGTAAGATTCAGTCGGCATTCAAGTAAGTTGTTCCTCAAAAAAAAACAGTTGAAGAATTGGTTAAGCTAACTGTAGAATTTTAGTGTCAACACCTCCACGATCGAGTTGGTGGTCAAACAAGCGTTATTTACGAACCAAAACACTCCAGTCCAGCCATCCTACCAGGATACCATCGAGCGGATATATGGTGCCGATCTGAAGCCAGTGGACTTCTCTCAATACCAGACCATCGAGTTGATTAACGACTACGTGTCGAGGGCGACTTTTGGGCGTTTCAACAAAGTCGTCAAATCGACAGATGTCAAAGATGCCAACATGTTGCTCATTTCAGCGATTTTCTTCAAGGGACAATGGAAGGTTTGGCGCTTCTTTAAGACAGTTTCACAAGGACATTGTTGCTCAATTGATTTGTCTATTTCAGATTCCATTTAATCAAACTTTCACTAATCGGGAAAACTTCTACGATGAATATGAGAACATCAGCGGAACTGTGAACATGATGTTTCAGCGTGGAGCCTTCCCATACACGCCCATGGCTGATCTTGACTCACATGTGCTCGAGTTGCCCTATGGCCAAGAGAACCGTTTAAGCATGATCATTTTGTTGCCACGACGAAGTAAAACATTTAAGGACTATTTCTTGATGATGAGTTGCTAATTTTCGTTTTTGTTTTAGACGTCACATTGACGGCTGTCATCGCGAAATTGCCCTCCGTCGGCATGGGCCGAATATTTGCCGAGTTAGAAAAGGCCGCCAACGAGTATGAGGACGATGAGGTCGAAGTGCATCTGCCTCGCTTCCAAGTTGGTTCTGACTTTATTCTAAACAGCGTCCTGGAAAATGTATGTACCTCTAAATGATGTAGCAAGCCTATCAATTTTTAATGCAATGAATTCTATGTTTAGTTGGGCATTCTGGATTTGTTTGATGTGAACGCCAATCTGAACAAGATTTTCCCAAATCATCAGACGTATCTGCATCGTGTCATACACAAAGCAAAGATCGAAGTCAATGAAGAGGGCACGGTGGCGTCTTCGGTGACCGGCGGCGTCTTTGCCAACAAAGCGACACCGCCGCGCTTCTATGCTAACCGGCCGTTCGCCTTTTTCATCGTCGAGAAAACAACGAAAATCATCATTTTCTGCGGTGACGTGCGAAATCCCAACACATTTAACTTTTAATATGTTCTTACCGTTCTACTTATTTTATAATTTCAAAGATTTAATATTGTGACTTAAATGTACAAACATAAAAAAATACATCGAATACTACGACGAGTTTTTATTCATTCAATCAAATATGGCTTTAGCTTTTTACATTTTGTTTTTACCTTTCTTGATAGAAAAAGAAAGATTGCGCATCAGATTCTTTAAGAAAAGTGCAGATAGAAAGTATACAGTCAATTCCCAATACAATCTTATCTTGTTTTCTTGTGGGGTTATTAGAAAAACGGTTGAAATTTGTTTTTGTACTTAAGTACAAATCTTGTTCTAAAGTACATTGGTTAAGTAAATACGGAAACGGAATATTTCGATACCGTAAAATTGAAAATGATTTTCATAAACAGTTATGCTTCACCCTGTATGCAACTGTTTCTAAGAACCAACGTGACAGCATCGGATGTGGTTGGTTTCTCTGATAGATAACGAAACTTAAATATGGGAGCTTTTTCGATAATCAAATTAAACTTGTTTAAATTTATGTTTTGTTTATTTCGTAAATCCAAAAAGTTCAAAAAAAAAAAAACGAATAAAAGCTTACACTTACTTTATAGAATAGTTTAAATGGTTAAAAGATAAATATTGATTTTTAATTGGTTTTGGTTTATTTATTTACATAAATAGATTATTTTCTTGAAAAATGAAAAATGAACTCTTGATATTCGAAATATTAAACAAAAAATACTAATTATAAGGAAACAGGAGTCGAGACCGCCTGATCCCAAAAAAGTGGTCAAGAAAAAAATGTCTGTGTGGTATGTCCGTACATGTTGGCCTTTTCTCCTAAACGGCTTTACTAAATTTTACCAAATTTTAGTATGAGATGCAGGATGACATTTACTAAAAAGGATATTTAAAAACATATATTTCAAGATCAAGTTATTGCCAAAAAATCAATCACAACAAAATGTTTTTTTTTTGTTTACGTTCTGGCTCTGAAATAGCTGAATAAATAAAAAAACAAATGTTATTAAATAATTTTTTAGCCTATCCCTAAAACAAAAAAATTAACTTATTTGTTTCAAGGTCACTTTCAAGGTCAATCATTGAAATGACGCCAGAAAAACTGTAAGATTTCGTGTTTTTCTCAACGAAAAAAAAACACATTCTTTAATTTTAAACTATTGGATCAGCTATCCACAAACATTTCAAGGTCATCATTCTGAAATATATATAATAAGATTTTGATATAATAAGATTAAACACGAAAAAGAGTTTACGACGGAAAATAATGATTGACTACATTTTTTAGTTAAGATCCAGAAGCGCTAAATAATTGTACAGGTTCCAAAATAGAAAAGTGTGTTTCCAATGTGTGCTCATATGTGTATTCATCCATCGAAAATACCATTCATATTTGTTAAAGATATTTTATAAATTGCAAATTAATTAATTGACCTTAAAAACACTGAAATTAATATTTGCGATGCTAAACAAATCGCAATTGCATCCTTTCAGTATTTGTTATTCGAAGCAGATAATTGGCCAGACTCATCACGATGGCGTGTCCACATCCAACTAGATCCTATCAATGTTTTGTTGGCACTATCACCTGCATTTTATCGCATTGCAATGCCATTGCTCACGTGGTAACTGCAATTAAATGCATTCAGTGCTGATGACATTATAAATACGGACAATTCGTTGCAACTGCAGCATGGAAAGTGTATTCGACAGCTCGACATGACAGTGATTAGGGTCGGCTATCTTATTGTAGTCTTTTGTGTGGCCATGTCTTGGGTATGTGTTTTTTCTTGGAGACGTTTTGTGCTCAGCGGATTGTGGTTGAAAACTTCCTCTTGCAGGGACAGCCGCACGGCAGCCGGAGGAGTCGTGACGCCGGTGAGATCGGTGGAGCTCTGCTCACAGCTGGACTGGCGGCTATGGAGACGATCCAGAATGGCGCTGTCGTTAAGAATGACCAGCAAGCTGAAATTGGTGATTTTTGAAGTGTTGCAGTTTTGTTCAATTAAATATTTGAAAATTCCGTTCCAAAAAAAAAAACAAAAAAAAAAACAGATTTTTTCGGCGCTAAAGTTGGCGGTGGCAACAACTTTAAGACTGGCTTTGGCGAAGCGGCGACCGACCGGAGGCGAAAACGGCAGACCAACGAGTTCGACGATGCTGTCCTCCAGTCAGAGAATGAATTGTCATCTGTCCAGCGAATGATGAACGCCACGATGGACACGATCAATCGCATCATGAGGTGGATTAAGGAGAAGGCCGGAAATGAAGATGCCCCCCACTCTGACGTTTAGCTAAATTTCAGTAAATCTATATTTCCTTGCAATTTTATAAAGACATTTTCCCGATTCAAACGGCCCTATTTTAAAATTGAGAATTTCCTCTGTTCTGGGACGATTTTAAAATATGGAAGGACCATCCTCTTAAAAACGACCAGCTCTCGTTAAACCTCCAAGGCCGGTCAAGGTCAAGCAAATATTCTCGCTAATTAGAAAGTCATTAAGCTCGCTTCATTAAAAGTTTACCAATAAAAAGGAGAATTCAATTAAAGGGACTAACGTGCGTCCGTATTTCCATCGTCCTGCAACAAGACGAAATGAATATGGTAATTATTTTACACTCTTGAGACGCTTAGGTCTTCTGCAAGGTGTTTTTGTTTTGGGGCAAAAGGTTTCGTCCTAATGAGTGGACGTTTTGTGTTTTCCTCCTTGTTTCGCAGCGAAAGTGTGTTTTTATCGGCTATTAATTGACGTAGATTGTGCGAATATGTGAAACATGCCATTGAGTGCACAGATGGCGGTTGATGAAACGCGATTCACATATGACATATGTGCGCACATATTCGTCAATAGCATTGTTGTATTACAATTGGTGTTGTTGACTGATGCTTTTCAATTTAAATATAGCTCTCCAATTTTAGCTTTAAGATCTGATCGAATATCAAACAGAAAGGGAAATTGTAAGGTAATTTCATAAGAAAATGTGGCAGACTGGTTATCCTAATATTTAGTTAATTTAAATGAAAAAAAAATTTAATTGTTTCTGGCAAACATGAACATTTCAGGAGGAGAAAAACCTGAGAACACATCTGAAAATGTTGTCTATAATTATTCTCAATCCAAGCGCCACATGAATTAGCTAACATCAACGAAAATGGCATAAAACGATGAACGAGCATATTATGCTCATTTAATGAGTTGGCTGTTCATAAATTAGCGATATACCAATTTGGGATTGGATGGGGACGGCAGATCTCACAGGCAGCCAGTCGAAATGCCAATTAATGGAAAAGCCCCATTTATGATGAGCCAACATAAAGGTGTCACTCATCCAGTTGGTGGCTGCTCCTAATTCCTTTGACGGTCAATATAATCTCGCCGGGTCCAGTCTGGCCAACATAAAAAAACATGAGTAAATCAGCATAGTTATCTAGCCAGTGGGGTGGTGAGAGCACCAAACGAATTCCGACAACAATCATACAGCATTAATGTCTGACAGACGGTCAGGTGTGATAGTCATTCAATGCTAATTCCAGTGCAGATTGGCTGGATGCCGAAGCTGTGCCAGTAAACATTTCGGGCCGGAAGGTACTGAGAGCGAAGAAAAATCGGTGAGAATGCGACGCCGCGCCGCTGAGAGAACGTGAGGTTTCTTAAACAAAATCAAATAGATTACCATTAAATGTCATTAAAAACAAACAAAAAAAAAACAGTTTCAAAACTGCTTCTTGTCTTAAAACTTTACACATAAAACGGCACACCGTCGCTATTGTTTCACAGCATGACGCTCAGCAACGCTCTCCAAATCTCCCTCGTGTCGACTCTCCCTGACGTGCAACGAACTCACCCAAAACATATGTATGCAATACAACATTTACATAGTGCCAGGCTATGTCGCACATGTAACAGCATAACTTTTTATCCAGAAGTCGCGTCTCATCGCATAGCGCAAACGACGCTCTCAACCAACAACAAAAAGCGGCACAACATCGCAGCGCGCCAACGGTACAATACACCGTTACGGCGCGGCGCGCCGCTAGCGTCGCGCATAGCGCACGGTCGACTGTCGCCTATGTACTATATAAGTGTCGGCTATGTACGACGAGCGCTGGGGTTGCTCAGACTCGCACCAGCAATTGGCAGTATCGGCAGTTGTGCCACAGCTTTCATCCTTGTTGTACACGTTTCGCGTCGACCGCACTAGAAGTTGTGTGTGCCCGTTATCTAGAACATCCGGTAAACGGACGTCTGTGTCAGTTGTCCAGTCCCAAATCCCGAATCCGTGTGACTTGGCCAGTAATTCGGAAGACGATTGCGTTAGACCAACTGACGGTGTTTTAAGGCTAGCCATTCTTATCGGTTATCTAGTTGTCGTTTAATGAAAAACTCTTAATCTTTGGCCAAACACCGAAATTGACGTTGTTTTGGGTAGCGCGATAATAATTGGCAACGTGCGTTTCGGCTGCTAATTTGACGGTGTCGCAGACAACACATTTTCGCTCGCGAGTGCAACCAAATCTGCGGCGGGCAGTTCTAGGCGGCCTGTCGGCTAACTACATGTGTTTAGTGTGGTGACCAAAAACAAAAAAAAAAAAAACAAAACAAAAACAAAAAAACAAAAATTTATTGAATCGCAAATTAACCTCGTACAGTTGGACGAACGCCTCTCATGTCCATCTTAATGTGTGATTAATGTATTCTTTCCGGAAATCGTGTTTAACATCCGCTGAAATTGTCGCGCCGAATTTCACCAGAGACGCTGCTTAGGCACAACTGTTTATCAGCATCTTTCTCATAAACTAGGGAAAATCGGAGGGGGGGAAAACAAAAAAGCGCGCACCATTTAACCGTTTCCCTACAGCATAAGATTCGATGTTTTACATGTTGGTGCATTGTTGGTGTAGCCAGTGATATCCGCGTATATTGTCATGGTTATGCTGTGCGACATCGACTACGGCCAGCAACATCCTTTGCAGAGCGCTACTTCACCCTTATGCGGACAAAATGCGGAATAATGACACTGGCAGTGTTGTTAAGATGTCACAGCCAAGGTATGTTGTCACCAGATGCATATATAGAACTCCATTGTATACGAGTTGACCTTCCAGCCGCTCTACTGAGGGGGGTAAGGCTGGAATGTATTTTCCTCCTTTTTTATGTTGGGGTGGTCGACTGACCAATTTGCGCCTCTCTCTCTAACTCACTCTCACTCTCACTCTCTTTGTCTATCAATCTCTCTCTCACTCTCTCTGCATGCTAAAAAGGATTGCAGGGAGCTCATTAAACATAAAAGAACATAGCTGCTAAGACTATGCGGATAAGCGAAAAGTCACCGTTTTCTAGAAGATATTCCCCGTTTCTAGGTTTTTTTGTTGTTGTTGTTGTTTTGTTGTTGTTGTTGTTGTTGTGTATACATTTGAATCGATTTTTACACAGAAACAGACACAGTTTTTCCACGCAACGAAATTCCAGCCGCCTCGCCACCCCACACCAATGCCATATACATATATTGCCGGCATGTATGTACATACATATTATTTCCAGAATAGCGCGCCTATTCATTCAATTCTGCAACCACCATCGCCACTTCACCACGTCATCCCATGTGCTTGCACCTTGAATAGGGCGCTGCGTCTAGCGTGTGCTCGCACGCAATTCTATACACACCGGCTAGGGTAGCTGAGTGTAGGTGGGTTACCAAAAAAAAAGGGTGTGGGGGAGGGGGTAGTATAGGTTCGAGCAGGACGTCTGTAAAGGGCAGGCACAACAAGGGTATGCATTTATAGCACAGAGGCGACGTTGTAAATTTGAATTGATGAGGGGGTGGGCGCCCCCACCGGCTGATAGGGTTGTTGCCGTTACAGCATGTTGTCAATTTTGGGGGGTGCGTGTAAACAAATCACGAGCTACTCTGAAGGTTATCGATGCCGGCACCACAGCAGTTCGGGTCCATCCTAAGCGGGATGCAGCAGTTGGATTGAATTTAAAATTGCCTATATTGGGATAATCACCAATCGGAGACAAAGATGCCGACGAGGGTTGTCAGGGTTAACATAACCAACAAAATTGGCTGCAAGCTCTGTGGATGGCGTGTTTTACCACCAGCTTATCGATTTCGCCTATGCAATTAATTACTTAAATGGTATTGTTAGTGCTACTTGTTAGGCACTGGTAACAATGGAGCTGCACTTGTTAAACAAACATTTGTTTCTGTCGAACGGTACTCAGTTGACTCGTACTGGCCATAATTGTTTTTGCAGTGACCTTGAATCAGCTGTCAATTTGATTAATGACATGTTTTATCTTTATGTTGAGCAATTTTCGAGATATGATAGAAAGTAGCAGATTTATGGTACCCGAATTGTTGTTTGTTAGATAAGAAGTCAAACTACTCTGGGATTAGCGAAGCTGCCAAAAAAATATGTCTACAAACGAAAAACAGCGAGACTTGCTAATTGTTTTGTAACAACAACAACAACAAAAACAACAACAACCCACAAAAAAGGCTCTCTCTTGTTGCGGTTATCTTCCCGCCTAAGTACCAATATAGATAATTACATAGTTTATTGCCTCGAACTCATACCAATTAATTAAAAATTATCAGCCGCCGAATTAAACGTTAGACACAACCTATCGCCACCAAAAACACAGGTTGTTTGCGTCAATCTTCGGCCAACATCTACATTCGCATGTGCACCGCCTAACTGGCCGGCAAAATCTATGTTCATCTTGTCTATGTGTTGGCATTGTATCCTAATGCTCGTCCGTTCAATTAATACGGTGGAATTGTTTTATGTAAACTTTTTAATTTGCTTATCTGATTTTGTGTGGGCCAACGCGAATTTTATGACTGAACTGGAGGTCAAATACATGTAAACGATTATCAATAGCGAGTTACCGTAGATAGGAGGTGTGATTCGTTGTGTTCTAAAAATACTTCTCATTCAAACCTATTTTTTTTCCCATTTACTGTTAGCTGTCTAGAGCAGAAAATTCTGCAACCGATTCAAGGTCAAAAACTCAAAAGTGTCAAAACAATTTTTGTTTTTGGTTTTATCAATTTAAACCAATTAAGGAAGTAAAAGTAATTTCAATAGAAAAAAAATTAACAATTCAAGGTCAAATTGAGAATTTTCAAATTGAAACTCATCACCTAATTGTACGTGACATTTCATAATTGCTATTTATAACTTACCACTAACAGGTGCAATTTTCTGTTTTGATAGTTAAGCGTAAGCAAATTATGACAGGCTCAGCCAGATGCTTTAATTAAAATACACGTTCGTCACGTTCAAATTTCTTATCTTAACGAAAAAAAAACAAAAACGAAACTACCAATTCTTAACTACCTTGCGAGTATGTCAAACAAAAAAAAAACAAAACCAACTGTGCACACTGACAAATGCTAATTACGTAGGTTTTCTTAACGGAAAAAGCAACGTTTCACCTGAATTGAAACAATTGTTTTCATTGCGAATATAAAATATGTATTTCAGTGGAACATAGGAAAGAAAAAAGTGTGTCGCTGTTGTAATGCTGAGCTAAAACTCAAAACTGTTTACAATGCAAATATTAGCTCACTGTTTGTTTATTGTTGGAACAGCATCGCGTCGTGCTGACCTGACCACGTCAAGGCTGGGTTTATTATTATATGCCCACCAGACTAGTAGTGTTGCTCAATTGTGGCGAGACGGACGCACAGATTGCCGGCGCGGCTGCCACAATGAGAGTCGAAACTTCAATTGTTCTTGTTGTCTTAACTACTAAGATGCACCTAATTAAGATGTATGTATCCTCTTTTCAGAATTAGCCTCTCGTCCGGCTATTGTTTGTCTGTATCAGAGACGCCAACTTTAAGCCGCTTTCTTAAAGCCCTCATTTCTATCAAGTACAATCAAATCTTAACAAATCCATGTAAGGAGGCGGTCGTCCTTTGTGCTCACCGTCATGCTGGCAAATGCATTCATGGATTTATGTTAAAAACGTGTTAACATAGTTATTCGTGACAGCTTTATCCGCAAAGCTCGTAAAGCTAAGTCCGTCGTGTTGTTGTCGTGTTTTTAACTACAACCTCGTTTTTTTTAAAAATAGTCATGACTTACGACTCACGAACATATTTAAACAGTTATTAATTTATTTAATGCATGTTATTTAATTGGCAAATTTATTCTAAGTGCCACAATTAATGATTTTTAAGAGTTCCTTAGTAGCAGGTGTTTTTACATTTTAGACTTAGAAACTCTTTTAGCTAATTTTCAAGATAACATTTGGTTGTTTATAGCATTTTACATTGGGAACACTAAACAACTTTTATCTTTACAATTTTACCTTACGCCATAATAACTTTATAGCGATTGCCATAAAATGCCTGCGCCATTCAAACCGCCCAAAACAACTAACAAATAAAACAATTATATGAGTCTCCCAAATGCTTGAATTGCACTTCCATAAACCATTGAACAATTGAAACTCCACAACATCCTCATAATTAAACCAGTAAACGTCCAATTAGAGAGTTATCAATGGAATTGGGGAGTTACAGCTTCCCATCCCTGGACTGCCATCCACTGCTGAATTTACAAAATCAGCGTCTACCTTTACCTTTCCGTACCAAAATTATTGGCTTCTTAGAGCTATTCGAACCAAAGACACGTCGAAGGTGGCTAAATAATTTAAATTGGAGCGGGCCTTTTTTCACGTGCTCCAACCGCGTGGGCATGCTGGGGAGCACTCGAGGATAAACATTTATTGACGGTACACCTGCAATTTAGCCCTCCCATGAAGTTCACGCCGAGAATTTCCTTTGCTTAAGAATTTTATTAAGAAATTGATGTTTTTTTTTTTTGTTGTTGTTGCCATTCCAACATGAACTTATGAATTCGGTCAATAAATTAATGTTTAATTGAGTAATTTTTGTTTCTTGAGTGACTTAGTAGCTGACTTATGTCAGAAAATTTCTTTTGTTAAAGAAAAAATATCCTCGTTAGCCATTAAGTTTAAGGTTTAAATTTCAATGTCAATGATAGATCTTAACTAGCTGAGACTGATTTCACACCAAAAGACAAAGAGTTGCCGCTTTTCCTGTTGATAGCTGATATAAGATCCAGAATGACGCCCAAACGAAAACAAAAAAAACATTCTCCAATCAAATGTTCGTCGGTGAACGTCTTCAAATTTAATTGCGCCGCCTGCGACAATCTGTTCCGAATCCCTGCTCCCCAGCCGCTCATACAAGACATGCGAGCTAAGCCACTTAACGCCGGCTAAAAATAAGACGCACTTTTCTACAATGCACAGCATTAATATACATACGATGACACCGAATGCCTCGCATAAAGCATATGTGAGTGCGTGGCATGGGCGCGAAAACACGAATTCCCATTTCTATATGCATTACGATCGGCATAAATATTAACGGCGATGAAAGAAATAATGATGTCGATATTACATATAAATGCGAGCATAAATCCGCTGGTAATTATGTTGCTACTTATCTATTTCGGGTGTATCGAGAGAGTGGATTCGTTTCTGGTTTCATTGGACTGGGGTGATTTTGGACTCTTTTCGGCTCTGATGTCAGCTTAACAGTCCGCAAGATTAGCGCCTAGTGGGTTCGACACGTCCCAACGGACGTCATCGATACACTGGCGGCTACCCAGCGCTGTGATTCCCTACATGGATTTACAACCCTTACATTTCTCGAAAAAGTATCAGTTGCAGTGTCTTTACAATTGGATTATGTATGCAGTTTATGCTTTTGCCAACATAGCTGATGAACATACCTCCCCCACCCCATACTGCCTGTGAATCAATTCCAGCGACATTAGATCGAATCTTGGTCGGTCGGGTAGGAGGTAATGAACGTCACTCGGCAGAGACAAAGCTGATGTGGCTGGGGGTAGGTGCTGGCATCGTCGCATTGTCACTCGGTATCTGCTGGATTTTGCGGTGTTTCCACTTTCCATACGACAAATTGGATTTCACTCTACACATTGGATTGTGTGCTTTGTCACCTGCGCCAACATAGAAATTGTATGTGCATCTTATGTTGCATGGCAAAGTGAATGTGTTAAGTGTGCAACCTCGCCGAGACTAATTTGATTAAAACACTAAAATATCATGCACATAATATGCTATAGCGAGCATAAAGTGTCAGCTGGGCTCGTTGCATGATAGTTAGGGCACAATGAGCGCGCCTTACAATATGTATTACCTGCCACTGTCCATGTCGTCAAGACGCAACACAAGACGCTCAAGTCTCTCATGTCATGCCACTAATTTAGTTAAATTGCTTGAATTGTGTTTTATGGAGCATACTTGGATGTTTATGCGTCAGCATACTATGCTAGAAGCGATTTCAGCCCACTTCGATTGGCCAAATGGGCGGCGATAAACGAATCTTTGAGTCGGATACCAATGTCTGTAATGCTTGGACTTATTGCTTTACAGCCATCAGATTAGCATTGTCTTAGTGCAAATTTATCAGCTGCAAAGATGAATGCAAGGCGAATTCCTCCGTCTTAAGTGTTCACGTCATTCGTGTATTGTCGCACAACACAATTTGTTTTACATGGTTCACATAACATAGATGTTTATGTTGTTTTTTTTTTGTTTTTTTTTTTGTTTTTTTTTTTTATCACTGATATCATAATCTCGTCTCAGCGCCGCGCCGCCTCTTCTCCACTGCCGCCAACCAGCTGTGCGCAGCCGCAATCTTCTTCTACAATTTGTCACTTCCTTTTGCCATTTCACTGTGGCATTTAATGAATTAGATATTCAACAATACACAACGACAATTTATGCACTTCTATGTATAAAAATCATAATGTTGGACAGTGAGCGTAGTTGGGCGCTCATTCGTTGTTATCTGGACGCTCAGGGTGATGGGAACGATGTCGCCCATTCTTGGTACGGCTAAATTAATTAAAATCTGATTTTGCCAGATTAATTATTATCGAAATCCAACGGCAAAATGAGTTTATGTTTAATTAATTAATTTTGCGGAGGACAAATTTTTATCGACAAAGAATTTCATTTAGAACCTTTTATCATCTCTATCGAAATGAGAATTGGTGACTCTTACAAAAGTAGCGGCAGGGAGAGCTCCCCCCAGACATATCTCTCCATTTCGGAGAGTTTTAGCTGTGAAAAATCGTTTTTGCAATCAGTCTGATTCATTGCAAACACACAAAAACAATATTAATCTGAACATAATGAAAATTGATATGAATGACTAATTACATTTTATTGCATTCAAATGTAACGGCACAAATCAACGGTTTAATTGATTTCGTTGCACATGACTGCATCTTATGGCTGTTGCAATATTTCGTTATACGATGAGCCCCATTAAAACGGGCGGGTGGGTGGTAAATGCAGTGCTGCAACCAAAATTTTGATCAGCTTTTTGTTGTAAATTAAATATTGAATTTAATTGAAACCGCAACAAATTGCAGCGTGAATGATTTGTGCATTCACGACAATGAAGTTGTGCCGTTTTAATGAAATAACTTAATGCATTTTGTACAGCGAAAGGCATTTTTAATTATTGCCAGTTGTTGGTTGATTGTTGTTTTGTTGTTGTTGTACTTTTGCAGCAGTATTTTCATCAAATTTTATTATGGGCAAACAGTTTGTTGTTGGTTTTAACGTTTCAAATTACAATTGTATTAAATTGTTTGCACGTCGAGTCATAAAATTGTGATGCATAGAAATTGTTGGTGGTGTAGGGGGCGGGGGGTTGCGGTTGGGGTTGGGGCTGGAGCGATTTTTATCAAAGGAACATTCATTGGAAATAAATTGTAAAGTGGAACTTAATATTAATTAAAAAGAACTCTTAGAAACTACAAAACATTTAAGAACTAAAATTTCGTTGAGATACAATACTTTTCTAGTTTTTCATTAATACATTGAAAGCAGTTTAATTCATTAAAATTCATTCACATTCTTAACAATAATTTACTTTTCTTAAAAATCTTTGATTTGCAACGTCATGTAGAACGAATTGCATTCAGTCACGATAGAAAATGCGCTTCATTGTGTGTTGCGACGCGTTGACTGACATGACAATACGACCATGCCGACTGCAAGTTGCAACATAGAAATTTATGCGAGCATGCAAATTTCGCCTTTGTAGTACATTCATGCTAAACGGGCGCTTGTATTTCGAGCCGTTGACACACTTATTTCATTCTATTATACAATCGGCGTGATAATTTAACACACATGACGCGATTCACTTTAAAGACGTTTGAATTTGGTGGCTGCGAAAATTACTGCTTTTCACATTGAATTCGTCTTTACTAAAATCTTCATAAAGGTTGAGGAAATCTTGATTTTCTTAAATGCGCATGTTTCAACAGTGAAATTTCTTAAACATAACCTATCAATGAAAATGACTGTAAACAATTAGAACTGTTGTAAATTGGAAACGAAACAATTTTGTCGACAAAGGAAACCTCAAAACTCTGTTTTGATGAAACGACAATTAACGCGAGGAATTTATGTTCTCGCAGTGTGTTTGCACGGTCAGTGAAAAGTTACATTCATAAACGGGGAAAATTGAATGGAAAACATGTTCACTTGTTCGATATGCCATAGCAGCATTCATATGTGCATGCATTTAAACGTCGATGCCTTTTGTTCGGCACACACGTGCTGACTTTGCCAGAAATTCACAATAAAACAAAGTTGAACTCATTTCGGGAAACCGCATGTAGCAATTACTCAGTACAACATAAAACATTCAATTAAAACGCGAAAATGCAGCCAACAAATTGCAACGTTGCAAAAGTAAATTGCATTCGTTAAAGAAATTTGTGTACAATGGGCATTCCCTTTGAAGATGAACTCATAGCGATATTAAATAAAATCCAACATTTATGCGGCAGAATCTTATGCTACGACAAATAACGGGAGAAAAATATATAAATGGTGACTTATGAACCACTGTAAGAGTATGTTGCCTTAAGTCCTAGCGACGCTGCATTTATTGGTACAGAATTACAACAACAAAACGAATGTCGTTAAATAGAAGGAAAAAAAGGGACGATTTCTGAGAAAACGATATTTCCCGTATTTCATTTCAAGAATTTTGTGCTTTTGTTTGATTCAAATATGGAAAAGGACAAAATTGAAATGTTAAATTACATTACTTAGTCTAAAAGGACGTTGATTCATAAAATGTCAAAACATAATATCTTCCTCAATCAACTAGCGGAGTTTAATTTTCCTGTAACAAAATTTAAAAAAAACAAAAGGAGAACATAAATGCCCAATATTAAATACCGCAACAACAAAAAAGGGACGAAAAATATGTTGGTTGACATCAGCCGGATTTATCTTACACAAAAATTCAGTTAAAGTCTTATATGGTATGGGAATTTTCGCAGGATAGAATGTCCTTTTCGGCGTTCGTGACATCGTTAGAATTTAACATAATAATTCCAATCGATTTTCTCGTTTGCGAAAATATGTTCGAATTCCACTAATTATATTGAAATGATGTAACTTACGCCATATGGCAACGACTCGATTACGCGGCAATTTGTCGTTTTTGTGTTCATTTTCGAATTGCACAAACTGCAGTGGGGGATGCGATTCAATCAGCCGCCTGCACAATGCAAAATGCATTTGCAATTCCTAACGATTCACCTCAATTATTCCAGCTATCGAGTTAGCATTTACCGCTGACAGTCGAACCACATGATTTTCTGCGTATTAATTTTGCTCATTTTCAAATTAAGTCGCAACCATAAAAGGAAACAAACATGTGAGACATGTAATTTTCGAATACGTTTGAGCTGTAATTATGGAATGAACGCAACGAGCTATAATTTCACTGAATCGATTATGGTAATTCACGTCACATTAGATATTATAGCCAATTGCTGTCACGTTCCAATAAAGTGGAGCACTTAAATTATAATTCGTTCAGGCCAAAGAAATGTCGAATTTGTTTAATTAGCAATTTCCTTAATACTTTAATAACGCGAATACTTAACGATAATAAGTATATGTCAAAAGCAGTTTAAGCTGTTGAGTGCAAATACTTAAGCCGATGTAATCCTAAAGTCAATAGGATAAACAGGTTGAATAAAGTTAAAAAAATGTTTGCAGCAACAAAACATCTTTCGATAATCTTAAGGAAATTCTTCAACAAAAATAAAGTTTCGCATAAGAAATTTCATTCATTTTCGAAACTGGTAATGTGCCAATTGCGTGTCAGTTTCCGGAATGTGCCGCTGTAACCGCAGATATGCGGCTCGTTGCTTCCGCCGAACAAAATACGCCGGAGATTGAAAATGCTGGCACTGTCTGTAAGCTCAATCGACTATTAAGCAACCAATGGGCATGTAAATGTGCCACATCCTCAATAATCAATTTCCATTGCTAAAAATAAAATATCCTTTTTATCTACAATTGTTTGTAATTGACGGGGATAATTGTATCCTTTTTGACTTGAAAAAAGAAACTCTACTTGATAATTCATTCACAGATCCTTTCTTGTAACATCATAAACGGGTTGATTGAGCCAATTTCAACAATTTCGCCCATAATCCTAAGGAGTCTATAATAAATGAACATCCTTTTTACGATAGTTTAAATAACAGGAAACACTAAATACTTTCAAAAAATTTGCCCAAATTCTGATGGAAATTCTTCAATTCAGCTAAAAAATATTTCCATTTTTCGGCAATTACCTCCAAGCCCAAACAATAAAAACGCGTAAATAACTTCAAACCGCCGAAGAAAAAACAAAAACCACCCCAAAACACCCAACCCCCCACCCCCAGACCAATGTTGTCACAAAAGGGAAACGTTTAACGTCGCCTAAGAACCGATATCCAAGCACGAGAATCTAGCACCTTTTGTTGCGTCTCCATAACTCCCGCGTGTGTACACATGATACAGGTGCTTTTCGTGTTGCACGTTCGCGCAAAAATTACACACCCCCCCGCCGCCATTTCTCCCATACCTTACCATCGACTCAACCCCCACCCCCTTAGAAATACTACCACAAAAAGCGTCACCCTCACTACAGGGAAAAGCTTCTTAAAACCGAACCAAAATTTATTGTGTGTCGACAACGCGAGTACATTATGATTTTCACTCACAAAAGCACGGAACCCCGCTCTTCTTAATACAATTAAGATGAAGAGGGAAATTTTTATGCATACACACACAAACACACACACACACACACACAACCAAAACATACATAATTCACAGGAAAAAAGAACTTTCTCTGCGCTGGTAAATTCACCTAAACACGCATAAAAAATATTCGCCACAGGATTGATTGGGGGTGGTTGCAGGATGAGGTGCTGAAGGTGTGGGGTAGGGGGGGTTGGGTGATGTGGCGAAATCGGACGGAATATGTCGCGTGTTCAGCCAACATCAGCATAAACCATCTATGTTATATGGAACAAAATGTGCGTTCCACACATAATCTCGTATCATAAATGTAGATGAATGCAATACGGTATATGCACGCATTCGAACCGATCCATATGCGGCTACCGCGATATTTGTCGGACAGTCGATTGTTTGAAAGCTTTTGTGTGATTCCCCGCAACAGCAACAGACAAAAAAAAAACAGAAAAAAAACAAAAACATGAAATTAAATGTATTTATAATATTACTTCCGGCAGCTGATACGTGTTTGATATGGGCGGCTAATTTAAGGGACGAATTACGGTCATTATGAGTGACACCAAAATACGTAATATAACCTGAAGGAAGGGGGTGGGGGGAGGGGATGTTGGAATATGTGTACAATAAACAGTTAGTTTGATCCTGCAGGGCACGCGAACGTGTCAATATTTAAATCACGTGTATCAGCAAGGAGGTGTAGGTAAAGCCGCCTTTCGATATTCCGGGCTAATTTAGGTCAGTTGCCTGTTCTATATATGGCACATGTGAACATGCATTAAAACACACAACAGTAGTGCAATACCAAGAAAACGCTTTTATTGATTGGCCATATGCATTGGTGATACTGTCAACTGCATGCATAACTTGCAGATGCATTTCATTGGAAAAGGCAATCTGTGTGAGCTCGTCGTCTTTGTGACTGAACACGACTGGCGGTAGGGAGGGACGGCGCCAATGCAAAATGAGTGCAGCTTCTGTTTTTTTTGACCTTGAAATGTTCAGCAAAAAAAATGAAAATGTTTAAGAAATATTTGTCTTAGAACAATATGTTTTTGATTTTGGGGGGGAGGGGGTTGCAAAAATCGTTTGCGTTTTGTACTTTGAAGTCCTGAAAGATTCATTGGTGGGGGGGGGGGGTCGTAGGCGAAAGCTGATTCATCAGGTTAATAACAAAAGAATTGTGGCGGCCTCTTTGCAGCAAGAAATTAGCTCGTACTCAAAATCGCGAATTCGTGGCTTATCGGTTAATCTAAGAATGGAATCGACTCAGCCGGCCACATGGAATTTTATGCGGAATACGTGACAAAGTTTTGATTTCAGAATCGTGATGCCTGACATTTTCGGCCCCAACAGTTTCCTTTGTGTTTTGATGTTCACGCGCAACCTTTGAGCACAACATGTATTCAAGGTCACTGCATTTAATTGTTTTGTTGCGTATACAATTCAGGTACAACAACAACAAAAAAACACCTGCAGTAATTAGGGGTACATTCATTCTCCCACTGGGAACTGGTTTGAAAATTTATCAATAATAAAAAAAAACACGTGGCAGGGAGATCCAGCGCAAGAATTCATATACTCGAATATACAATTTCTAGCTGTGCAAAGAAAACAATTACTTTCTACAATTTTATGAAATTTGGTTTAAAATTCGATCGGCTCAGATTTAGGAAATGTGACAGATGTCAGATTTCTCAAAAAAGTCGGGTCGCAAGATTACATATATTATCGCCATCTGTTTTTTTTGTATCAAAAACGAAAGCTGATGTACTCGTATATGAAGTAAAAATGATGCTGTAAAAAAGTCCCCTTAAAAGGATCTCTCTTAGGATTCGGCAAATTGAATAAAGCAGCCGTCATTTGTGCTCCAGGAAACTTTCATGGTCGTTGCCCATTGGTATTTCCCTTCACACCCATTAGAACGCATTTTGCGCGTCTTAACTACCCTCCAACCATCTTTTGTTGTTGTTGTTGTGACAATAGTTGGACTGGTTGCCTAATTGGATGCGATATCCTTTCCATCTTTTGTGTTCTTCTGCTTTTCGCGCACTTCCCATTGAGACCAGAGCCACAGCATTTTATTGGCAAATTATTTGCTCCAGAGGAGCGCTCGAGGAGAATCGCCTATTCTGCAGATACATTTAATCCTTTAAGTAGCATTTAGCACTTGCTACTAATCTTAATTTTCAACGTTAATTTGTCTGTCATTAATTTTAAATTTTAATTTGATATTTGTACTATTGTCCTTTCTTGCTGGTCCGAAATTGCATAAGGATATATGGTCGCCACACAGTTCTGGCGATGTAAACTCGTTGGCTCGTGGAACAGCGCCAAATTTATGTGTGCAACTACAACTGGGCTAATATGGTCGCGTCCTGTGCAATGCAGTCGAATTCGCTTGGGCGTCTTAAAGTCTGGCTATTGTAAAAGATTGGCAAACATAAAATCCCATAAACGCCAAATACCAATACAACTAGTACTTTGGATTTATGATGAAATTTGTCATTAGGTTAGAAATCTTAAGGAGGACCAATCAACGTCTTAGGGGATGGAACACAAGAGTTGCAATAATTATACGTAAAAGGACGAAAATTTCTTACATCAATTCGTTCAACATCAAGATCATCGATATTTGTCGTCTTTGAGCTGATAACAGAGATGTCCTTTTTGTTGGCATGCAAATATCGACCATTTATGTCCACTCAGCATATCAGCGACTGGCTTAAAGATGAATCCTGCAAACTGCCAATAGATTACAATCACATTTGACACTTGAGCTTTTTCATACATTGCCTATATACAGATTAGGATATTTGCTTTCAAAAAAGGAGCAAAATCAAAGAGGACATGTGTTTTGGAGCGGAAGTTACTTGTACAATCTTCATTTCCAAATGCGAGATTTCCTTGTGCTGGACGCATCCAACAATAAGAAAAGCTAACAGAGCTTTCAAGATTCTTTGCAATCAAGTTGCAGGAAGAGGAGGGGTGGGGGGGTTAAACAAAATGCATCGACATTCTTTGTATGAAAAGGCAATCAAGCCAACAGGATACAAAATGACGCATGCACGAGGCACATCCTTTGAGATGCTATGTCAACATTTGCGTTTGAATTTTGTAATGGATAGAAAAGTTGCGTCTTCCAGCTTTCCATGTGAGCAGTTTTAAAATACATTTTTGCAAGTGACACCTCACCTGGAGTTTAATTACGAAAGGTAATAACTGATAATGGTGAACATCTTTCGTCCTTTGGAACTCTGCTCCTGCATTCATATGGGATTATCAAAGTGAAGTGCATTCTCACATTTTTTTTTTCAAATTCTAAGTGCTTAGATTTATTCGGTTAATTCTGCATTTTAATTATTTAATAAAATAGATTGTTCCAAATTGCATCAGCTGTAGTGGAAACCGCGCAATATACAGAAACTGCAACCTAATTGCGACGCGACCGTCTTAATTGTCGTATATTTCTAAAGACGTTTCACACCGTATCCTTTGACATAAAAAGCGCGCATTTTACAGTGTTTTACCGTTTTACGTTGTCGTGTGTTCGAATTGAAACACATTTTTTTGAAAACATAAAAGCTCATAGTAAGATAATGAATAGAAAGTGCATCTAAATGCATTTTATATCGAAAACTGCATCTAGAAAACGCACTTTAAATTTAAAAAAATTTCCCTTGACTTTTTTTGATTAGTTTTTCAAAAAAACCCATGCAGGCTCTAAAATTCACACAGTCATTGTGGATGCATGTGCATACATTTCTGCATCCTTGGGTGTTTTGAAAATGCATATTTTCGCTGCAGTGAAGCAGTTTTCCAAGCCCAATGAACTAAGTAAAAGGATTTAATTTAATTTCATTGAATTCAGTCACTTTTTTCGCAGCTTTTCCCAGAAAAGTGCATTTCAATGCACTTATAATCAAAACTGCATAAAAAAGTCCTTTTTTTCTATATGACCAATACAATAATTGTTTAAATTGCAATATGCAGGATGGTTGAAATCAGACGTATAGACAAAACAAAAGGACATTTAGCATCGTTATCTGGCCGGTGGGGACGGATAAATCACACTGCTAGTCCAGATTGTCATCCGTACGACCAAGGACGAAGGACGAGTGTTAAGTGCCTGAAACCTACCGGAAAAAAAAAACAACAACAGAAACTTTTATGAAATATTTGATAGATGAATCTTTCACATATTTTCAGGCGCCCACATCCAGAGAGCACATTTACGGGCATATTTTACGCCGCTGGGGGATTATTATTTTAAAGGTACAAATGGGGGTGGTTGGGGGGGGGGGTGAAAGGCAAACACACAAGGCA